>JAJSRV010000042.1:72630-118205 GCA_021527715.1 Neoseiulus cucumeris | reverse complement strand
CAGTGGTTCCCGACCTTTTCGGCGACTGGGCTCCCCTGTCATGGTGGCGGCTAGACTCGGGCCCCCTGATGTATTCCCTCCAGAACCCCCTGGAATCAACTTATCATTCGAATATCGAATCACGTTTTCGGTCTGCGAGCCTCTGAATGGGGTGCTCGATACCGCTTCAATCACAAATGTTCTTAAATTCAACAGAATTCAACAGAGTCCTTGTGAGTCTCCATCTCCAGCCGATCAACAGTCGAAAGGAAATGAAGAAAATCAACGTTTCAGATTCGCAAGCATGTGTGATCCTGGGGAAATCGCTTTGCATTTCTTTTCGATTTCAGAATCAAGAACTTATAGATTCTGTGTGAATCATTTTACATCGATCCAAAGTCGACCGATCGGCAGCGATAAGCAATCGTTCTTGGCCTCTAACTTTACCAAAGACTTGCTAAGACTCGGGCCCCCCGAGATTTGGATCTGGGCCCCCTTGGGGAGCCCAGGCTCCCAGGTTGGGAACCACTGTACTATACCAAGCAGCGAATCGTGAAAAATTTTTTTTTCAAACAGTGTAGAATGAGGCGAGCTTTTCAACGAAACCAACAAAATTCGCACCCATCCATTATTTCTGGCCGAAATTCGCATTTTCAGGAGAAAATCTTACCGTAAACCACCGTGCAGAGGGGAAAAAAGTTGCCTGATAGGTTAGAAGGAGCACCCTCAATCACCGGACAATCTGACGGAGTTTCATCAAAATCGGTCATTACCATCAAAAGTTATGATTTTTTCGCAATCGGCATCACTGTGCGGCGGCGGGGTCGGAACCTCGGCGGCGCGGCGCGCCGGCGTTTTCGCAGCGCGGCGCACAGCTCTGTCTACCACTCATAAAGCTAGCACGTCAACACGAGATGACCGGCAGGCGTGCCTCCGGCTTCGGTCGTTGGGTCAATTCTGTGGAATTTTGGATACGATGCCGCACAGTGGGAGGAAACGCCGACTCAGATGCCACTCGCAGGAGAACCGCCTCTGCCCGTTTGAGCATTCTCGAAGCTGATTCCTGCATCGCTTCATCCGGTAGCCCAGTGATCCCAGGGAAGCGACAGCAACGAATTCCCAAACCGTGGCATCCGGTTGCTTGTGTTGCCGCGCGCTCATGACAGTCGAAATGTCTCGAATGTCTTGAAAAACGATCGCTCACTTCTCCAATGTCTAAAACAGAGCTGGCGCTCTCGAGGAGAACTTTCGTGAAAGTCGTTCAATCCATTCCTCGCGCAATCAACGCTGTTTTACGCTGTTTCCCGGATATGTCTCATGCACCGATGGCAGAACTTGGTACGAAAGGTGATTTCTGTGGCACAGTTGAGCTATCTATCGCAAATCAGCTTCTCATGGGGCAAGTAGTTCTTCAAACGCGTATGGAGGCGTACTATACAGTGAATCAGCGCCCGTTTGTCGACCTAGCGAAGCGGTCACTGTTTTCACCCTTGTTTACGAGCACGAACGTGCAGAATTTCCGGAAATGTGTGTTATCAACGTCGCGCACGTCTCATTGAAAGCTGAATTTAGGTACCGAATCCGGCAATCAAATCAGCCTTCCGTGAAGTCTACAGTAAAGTGCCGCTAACTTAGAACCCTATAACTTAAAAACTCCCATAACTTATAACTTAGAGCTCGAATCAGTGATGTTTTTGTAACTTAGAGCATAGAGTTAATGTTGGTGCTCTCTCATAACTTATAAAACCTCCGATTACTCATAACTTACAGCGATTCCCCATCAACTCAAGGCGCACAACCATGATCAGAGGTCATCTGTTGCGCCGTCAACTCGATTAGAATGAAATCGAGACTGCTTCGTAAAATGAGCACGTTAGCGTTGACATGCACGCTCAAATCTAAGCGTGCTGAAGAGAACACGTCGTGCGATCACAGGCTTTGGATCACATCAGGTGGCTTCAACGTCGTCAGCGTGTTTGTCGTGTTCTCAGACAACAACATGAAGAAACAGCAAACGAATCTCAATTTGAAGGAGAAAATTCAAGTCCTTGAAGATCTCGAGGGGACGAGTGGTGTGCGGGATGTTATGATAAAATGGAAGATTTCGCAGCCTACAGTGTACAACATTAAACGGGATGCGGAAAAGCTCCGGGCCCAATTTGCCCGAAGGCGGACGGTACGGTGTAAGAGAATCCGGCAAGTTAAGTACGACACGATTGAAAAAAACTCTTTACAAAGCTTTCAATGAGGCCCGAATCGGAATCCCGCTTTGCCGATGTCCAATACGTCTTCTCCGACAACCTCACATTCGAAGATTTCTGTAGAGCCGATCAAAATTTGGTGACAGTACATGAGTCCGATTCCGAAGATATGACGTCCAACGAGCAGCAGAACGATGTTCCAGAGGAGCCAGATGTTGAAGAAGATCTCAATTGCGCAGTTGTATCGGATGAAGAGGCTCTCCAATCCCTCAGTACGCTCATCAACCATTGCTTGCAAAGAGCCGACATTGCGCCCGGCGCTTGTGAGGCCTTCCGCAGATATCGCGATATTGTCATCAGCGATTATCTAGCCAAGAAAAGTCAGGTGGATATACGTGCGTTCTTTCCGAGAATGGCTTGAGTCCTCGGAAATACTCTTAAAATTTGTGAAATAAATGTTCTTTTGACAGGTTGTCAAACTAGCAGTTCCCTTCACTCTAATTATCAAAGTTCGGCAATATTTCAGGTCAAATTTCGAGGTTTTTGAACATTTCCCCATAACTTATAACTTGGACTTTTTTTCAGAATGTTACTCCCAAAAATTATAAGTTAGCGGCACTTTACTGTATCCTCAAACTCCCATAAGAATGAAAAACGATGAATTTTTGCATGGGTATCACGCCGCGAGAATCTATCTCATATGGGATGATTCCTCTCACATAGTTGTCACTTCCACGCTTGAGGATATGAATTCGAAAAATGGAGCAGCCCTCCTGATTCGCGTTTGAATGGTCTCAGTGCTCCAATCGCGGGATCCCGTCTCGGACTCATTAAAGTTAATCTATGTACATGTGATTATCGTCTTCCAGGAATCCCATTGACGGTCTCTCGAAGACAGTTTTCGGAGAAATTTTCGAATTCAGTGGGCAGAAGAGACTCGACTTATTACAAGATTTTGTCTTCACTTCCGTGAGTGTCGACCCTAGCACGGTCTCCAACCTCAAGGCTTTCAGAGCCCATCTCGGCGCAAAGTCTCGTGAACCACAGAGATTCTATGAAAGATTCGAGCCTTGGCTGTGAAAGCCAGATTGTTGAAGCGGATGCAACAAATACGAGAGCAGGACGTCCTCCGAAAGCGTTCTCCGAGTTCAGTGAGAGATCTGAGAGAAACCGTGTTCGCGATCTAGCGAAAGAAGGAACCGAGAAATAATTGGTTGCGAGTCAGGTCGCATCACACGCAGACGGTGATAGACTGACATGAGATGAATGGCAGTGAAGGAACTCCGCGAGCGTTTGCCCTCGAGATTCAGGAATCTCGAGGCCCGCAATTATCGAAATTCGGAGCCTTTTTCCCCTGGATAAGCTCTTGCTTTATTCATCAAGAAAAAGTGGAATAAGAGACCTTACCATCGACTGAGGCGTCGAGCTATCTCTTGGGGGCATAATCTGATGCCTTCTTACGACAAGATTTTACTTGATTAGACTTCAGTTTAACGCAGTCCGTCAATTCAAGTACCGGAACACATTCTTCATCGAGAACATGGAATGTGATATGGTGCTCTTCCGGCGAGTTGTTCAAAGTCACCTGTAGAGTGCATTTCCCGACTACTCTCAATATTCTGCCGGAATATTCGCTAACCTGTCGGCTCTCGCGATGGAGTTGCGGGCGAGGACTTACTTTAACTTGCGGAAATATTCCAACGACATTGCGTCAACTTGAGCTCCCGAGTCTAGTTTCACTCTTAGCGACTGTCAGTTTCCACTCGCGATGTGCACTTGCAGGTTTTCTAACCAATCTCTGATTTTGCCTTGATTTATCGACGCTATCCTCAGATTCGCGATGGCTTCTCCGATGTCTTCTGCCTCGCTTCCGCGTTGTCCACATGCTTGATGTGTTTCCTCGGTTGTCTGAATTTCGTTGATTCTGGAGCATTGAGCTATCAGATGACGGTTTGATCCACTTGCGTGGCATCTCGGTCTATTCTGTTGATATCGATTCCGAAACGGAATATTCGGCCGGGCTCTCGGGAATCGATTTGAATTGTAGTTTGTTGCCGTTGTCTGAGAGCGTTTATATCCATTTGAATTTCTTTCAGTCCAGTTTTCTCCTCCGTTTCTTGATTGGCGCTCCTCATCAATATTTCTGAGGTGAGTTTTGTCGCTCGAATTTTCCTTTGCGCTAGTTCTATCGCCTTTGGCAGAGTACGGTTCCCATGGCTTAGGAGTTCCTGCCGAATTTCTTCGCTGCTAGTGCCGACAATTATCATGTCCTCCACGAGGCCTGATCTGCGTTGCTCGCAAAACTCGCATACCTTTGACTTCTGCTCCAGATCCATGACAAATTCATCGGTGTTTCTTGACCTTTGCTTTGCGGTCAGGAACTGATGTCTATATTCCGTTTGATTCCGATCTGCTCCAAGGTGTTTGTCAATTTCCTTGATTAAGTCCGCGAGAGTCGACGTATCGCCTACCGAGGGCACCACCACTTGGTTAAAAATTTCAATCAGATAACCGCCACCCACATTCAATAATGTTGCAATCTGCGCTTTTGAAGATTTCTTGCTCGGCTCCTCCTTTTCGGCGAATATTTCAAACACTTGCTTCCACCGACTGTCTTGTCACGTTGTTGTCCTTGTTCTTCAACACCTCACTTCTGACACCATGTCAAGTTCCGATGACACCAAGGATGAAGGACACATGCTGAGAGTAGAAAAGACAGTGATTTCGATTTATTGAATGCCGCCGAACTCTGGTCGGGATCAGGGGCGTAGCCAGGGGAGCAAAAATTATGGGGGGGGCGAACGCCCGATCCCCCCCCCCCCCCCCGGGCTACGCCTTTGGTCGGGATAGGAAACAGAGGGAGCTCTCAAGTGGCGCAATATTTGAATTTGAAGATGGAGGAATAGAATGTACCTTGCTTGCTTTTGAATCTCTCGTCCTATCAGTGACTAGGGCTGTTGCCACTGGAGAATCACTTGCGATCTTCAAGCCTCTGGATTCAATCACGGACAACTTCTCGATCAACAAATTCAGCTTCTGGTCATTCCAGAGGAATTGTTTCCAAAAGATCTCGGGAGTTGTCATACTCTTTACCGTGAGTAGATAGGATTCTCCCGATGAGGATTCTCTCCGAAAGTGTGTTCTCCTTATGTTTCGTCAACTCGTGAACAACTTCGAAAGCTTGGCTACGTGCATCCCAATGTCCTCGGACTCCTTCTTCCTCGATTGGAAGAACGATTCAATTAGCACGTTCAGACGTTGTGCATTTCTGCCAGTGCTTGGAATCAACGATAAGTGCACTTCATGGAGAGGGAGGGCTTTCCGACAAGCTGTGCCGATCCTTGTTTGTTCATTCGGCTCGAGGGTGGAAAATCTCTCTATGCCGCGATTTATATTGATGACGGTCTTGTTACCGGGAGTGACGACCGGTGAGGTCCACGTATTCCTCAAGCAGTTGAAGAAGGCATCTCTACAACCCCACTCTAGGTGTGGGGTGCTACAAGATTCCTCTAGGTAGCATCCTCTGTGGAAGGGTAGAATCCCTTACCTAGACTCTGCCTTTTTTTGCTACAAGAGCTGGCTCTTTCTATACAATAAACACTGTTTCACCAACCACCATGTGACCCTACTATTGCTTGCTCCGGTCTCGGCCGTGAAGATTCTGCCAGGTCGAATAGACAGTTGGTATGGCCTACGACATCGATATTCCTGTCGTATCAATGAATATCAAGTAGTCTTTGCTCTGTTCACCTCCGAATCCCGAGTTTTCAATTCTTTGTTCGCTCAGGCTCCAGCTTCGACTCGTGCGACATTCTCTTGCAGAGAACGAGCTCAAAGGGTCTGGCGGATTTTGTGCCCCAAAACTCGCCAGACCCTTTCGCATGATGCTCTACATTTGGATCTGTCGGATGCAGCATCTTTTATTAGTGTTTCTGAGGATTGAGATGGAACCACGCGAGAAGCGCTTGAGCGAGTTCGAAAAGGGACTCATCACCGAATTTTCCAGCACAGGTGAATCGATTCATTCGATTTCTGGAAAAATTCGTCGGTCTCAATCTGTGCTCCGAACATAGCTGGCGGACCCTTCATCGTACGCAAAGATCAAGAGTCCAGGGCGTCCGAAAGCCTTAACTGAAAGTGACACAACTCGCATCGCAGAGACTGCGTCAAATTCGACAAAGAGTTGCTCATCGATCAAGAGAAAAGGAAGTCTAGCCTGAAAAGATGCAGGCATCACAAAAGAGACAGGGGCACGATTGATCACATATATGACAACACTAGAGGAAGCACACTTCTAGCAAGCGCCCGAGCAGGCTTCCTGAACACCAACTCCTTCCGAGCGAGATTCGGAGAAGGAGAGGGGAAATGTGAGATCTGTAATCATCACACTGAAACTCTCGAGCATGTGATAATGGAGTGCATGGATGAACAGGGCAGCGATTCGGAGATCTGCAAGAGACTAGGCCTGCATGAAGACTCAACAGGAGTGATTGTAGAGCGGACGAAACGGAGACTCGAAAGATGGGAACGAGCGACAACGGATTACATCCCCCGAGCTCGCCGGATCGGATAATAACAACAACAATAACCAGCTGAGAAAACTGGCCCCCGCGTAAGGGCTTTCCTGCATATAACTGAATGTATATAGCTAGGAGATGGTTAATGAACTGATCAATCAATCAGGGTCAGAGCTTCCACTGTGTCGGCAAACTGTGTGGCGTGCGCTCACTACGAACGAGAACATTATCAGAGCCCGCCTGAAGATGGGACCGCGGCTCACAAATGACCACAAGATCAGGAGACCGGAATTCGCCCGGGAGAACATGACCCGAAATTGGAGTACGGTGAGGGAAAACAACCAACAGTTTTCTGATCCGAGTTCCAAGATCTTCCCGCGATTTCGGAAAACGCAAATCTGAACCACGTCTCTCCAAACAGGCGATCTCCAGCGATGTGAAGAAGTTCAATCTGGGTGGCCCCGACGGCTTCAGGGGCTACTGGCGAGACTTGTGTTCTCCCGGCGTAACTTCGGCGGCGGATCGCTGATGGTGTGGGGGTGGCCTTCACCTCCACGGGTACACTGAAGCTTGTCTTCCCATTTTGCAGGATGAATAGCAAAGAGTACCAGGGTGTTCTGACGAAAAGCCTGCTCGTTTTCCTCCCCATGAATCCGAACCGTCTATTTTCATTCCAACGATTTATCTGGCTCTAATATAATAATGTTGATAATTATCAACTGAGAGAATGAATTCTAATTTGTATTCCCTCCAACAGGACAACGCGAGCGCACTTAAAAGTGGAAGCACCATGACGTGGCTGGAGGAAAAAGGCGTAAAAACTCTGAAGAACTGGCCCGCGTGTTCGCCCAACCTTAATCCCATAGAGGTTCTATGGGGTGTTCTTGTCCGACGCAAACAGCCGTCAGTTCTTAAACATCGACGATCTCAAATGTCAAATTATCGAAAGATGAGAGTCGATGGAGCCATTGATTCTTCGAAACTTGGTCAGCGCTATGTCAAGCCGGCTCTTCCAAGCCATCAATCGGAATGGAGACGTATCAGATCATCGATGAACGATGAATAGAACATCCATATTGTTAATATATAGACTCATAACTAATGATATCATTTTTCTCATAGATTTCCGATGAATATTGAGGGGATTGTTAGCACAAAGTTGACGGAAATCGTCTCGATCGCGTCTTTCCCGGCTTTTTCCGTCACGAAAGTTGAAATCAGCACAGCAGTCGAGCTTTCAACTTGATCAGGCGTTTCAAACGAGACTTCAGTCGCGAAACGGGGGTGCTCGCATAACTTTGCAACAAATGAAAGTAGTCGATTTCGCCTTCTTCCGCCATCCTAATCCACCGGATGAGATATTTCTAATTTCAACAATGGAGTTGTGTTCAGAAGTTCAAGACGCAAATCTCACAACGAATTTCAGCTCGATCGAGCGTCTTGTTCAGAAGTTATGGAGGAAAACAGGGTTGCGCGCATAATTTTGCAACAGAGTGTATTCTGAAACTCCTAACTTTCCTAACTAGCTAGCTGGTTGTAGCTTCTCTATGGGGATCACGCGTTCGCATGAGAAAACATGTTCTTATATTTATTCCACATAAATCCGGTTTTCCAAACAGATCAAAGTCTCCAAAATCATTTCCGTCAACCTTGGAACGTGAAGAGGAATGGAATTCTCGAATGAACTCAAACGGGAGGTCAGCAATCTTCTCCATTATGTGTATGCTTGACCCCAGGTCCGAGACAGAAAGATTATTGTCAGCTTCGAGCTTCTACTCCTCAATTTCCCCTCTGAGTAGTCACCTTCAAGAGGAGAGGCTCTTCCAGCGGAGGAATATTCCTGTAAATAGCGGAATCGGAGAACTGCCGAGGCTGGTTTCCTCCGAAGTATGCCACTTGTATAATGATAAATTTTCAGTTAAATCTGGTAGAATGCGAAGGCACCTGCTCGTCGCTTCCATTGAGTCCTCAAACTGAATGGTGTCGCTAGCATCGATGGTATCTGCATCTATTACTCTCCGCTGACTCGGAGGTCATGGTAAACGAACTCCAGCAAACAGATCTCGATCCTCGGTACCCCACTGGGATTCCGCCAAGCCCCACCGGTGGGGCATACTATTTGAGAAACCCTGGGTTGGAACATCAATACGAATACCAAGATTCGTCCCTTCATTCCTCACCAAGTTTTGTGTCTAAGTTATTTCCGTCTCGAGCTCTGACGCTGCGAAAGAGATTGGGGCTTGCTATAGGAATCGATTGAAATTCAGTAGCACACGATCTGTGGGGACTGAGGTTGCTCGCCCTGATTTCTCCCTGGTGAGCCTATCAGTGTATCAGAACGCACTATGAGCCTTGCGGTATCTTGACGTTCCGATCGCAAGTACCCCTTCTAGTTAACTTCATGTATTTGCCGTTACCCGAAAACTTGACTCTTTTTCCCTCTGCCTATTCAGACATCGACATTTTGAATACTCACTCACCGTTCTCCACCTCTTTCTTCACTTCCGATCAATGTCAGCTTCCTTCCCGACATAGATCCGCATGGAGACGAGGGTCGGAATCTTCAACAGGTCTCCATTTGGAATGCGATGATCACATATGTCGTAATCACACTGAAGAACTGAAAGTTAACTCAGATTTAGAGTCGAGGTGACGATGGTGTTATTCCTCAGAATTCTGAGATATACTGCTTTCGTCCAGCATCTTCACAAGTAACTACCGACGGCCACAGCTCATTCGTGCGGCTTGGTATCGGATCAACTCACGGTGAGTATGGTTTCTTTTTTGATCGTTGCGAGACGGAAGAACGTGTACCCGAAAGATCTGTCCTGAAACCTTGCTGTGAACTGCGATGATAGTTTGAGGAATGCCTTATCGACGATAACTTTATCAGTGAGAATCCTCTGAGGTTTGTGAGTCTGCAATGGAGACGTCCACGGACATTGAATATGGTATAACTTGAGCGTTCAGAAATTCGTTTGCTTCAATTCGTTTGGACTCGCTTTATCGATCGATAAACACTCAGGCAGATCTCGGATAAGTTTAAGCGAACGACATCGCTTCCAAAATGATTCTAAACCTTGTTTGTAGCAAAAATTTTACTGGTAGATTCCAAGGAGACATGCATGCGGCGATCGAATTCGATCACATCACCGTGGTCTCACCTCAGAGTGTACGGTGGAAGCGACGAAAATGAACAGAGTCGTGAGCAAAAGATAGGAGAAGGCAAAGAACATCGATGACTTGAAGGCATAACCAACTTCCTCCTTCTGGAAACGGTGCAGGTTGCTGGCTGCAATCGCAATCTGTGGAACTCCGTTCAAGAATAGAGCCCCGGAGAGAAAACTTCCGATTTCATCAACGTGCTCAATCAAGCGGCGGCAAATGTCGTGAGATTTGATCGCAGACTAGAAGAGGAACCGAAAACTAATTGAATACCAATTACTGAAATTGGTTACGTCATCTATCACCTGAATAAGACCAGGTACCTGTTTAGAGAATCATGAGCTAGGAATCGCTATACGACATGAATTAAGAGCATCGGAAATTTGACTCACTTGCAATAAGCGGTTATCTGTCGATTTCTCCGCGTTTTCAAAAACTTCCACCGTAATTCTCAGGAGCGGTAAAACAACTTCACAGGTTACGACATACATGTAGTATCCAGCGACGCTCATCGTGGACGTATAGAGCAATGATTCAAACATCAAGGAGTAGAATACCGGCTCTCTCATGAGATATGGCCTCGCTGAAACCATGACTGAACCAGAACCCGCTACCAAAAGAACGTTAAATACTACGACTACAACGGAAACCGCTTTGATTTTCCGCATGTTGACTCGATGTTTCCTCAAGAACGGATCACCTGCAAATTTCTGTCTATATCAGTCGGATGAGATGAAATACGAACGCGTGATCCAGTGAGATCCATTGTACCAGCTTCGAAATTTATGTCTGCGGTTTGAACTCACTCAAAACATCGCGGGTGATTTCACGTAGGTTTCTCAAGTATGACTTCTTTTGCAGTTGGATCGCCAATGCCATTCTGACCAATGACATCGTCGACGAGCAAATGGGCATGAGAACTCTGCGATTGTAGAAGTATGATTGATTCGGATACGCCCTCAATATGATTGGGAACAGCTCAGTTGAGCAATCAGATTTGAGCCCCACCTCGCCATGCGTTTCAGGTCCATATTCGTCAAGACCAAATATGCCTCTGGAACGAGCGACGGATCGAAAAAGAAGACAAAAGCTTGAACGGTAGCGGCAAGCGACGCCATGCACAGAGTAGCCGAACAGGCTCTGCTGAGGAACGACACCTCGCCACGCATCAAATGACAAGGATAGTCGTTTAAACCCGCGAGTTTGCTGAAGAAACTATATGGTGAAAGCCTGCAACTCGGAGACAGGGCTGCGCGTAGTATCATGAGATTCAGGAGAGAAAATACTCTTTAGCTTGCAACACAATATTCCTCTGGGAGTGTCGTGTGAACAGCGCGCAGAAATGAAAGAAGAAACCCCACGTAAGCTGTGAAGATCCGCATCTGTCAGAGCACTTCATTTGACGCACACTCTAGCTGCAATTGAGTTTGACATCCCCTGGTTCAAAGTATCCGAATGATTCTACACAATTTTTTCCTCAGGGCGTTTACGAAATCTGATCGAAAAAGGGTGTGAACCGAATGATCGGCGAGATGTGTAGTGTGGATCGTGGAAACTTCGCTGGCCTGCCTGCCTGATCATTGGAACTAAGTCAATGAATACGCAGAAACTCACTCGTCGAGACTCGCCAGAATATTCCTGTCCCACGAAACTGCTCGCCATTCGGTGGAATCTGTCTCCTGCTCTTGTAGAACCTTCATTCTCGCTACCTTGACTTCTGAGGAATTGTGGCTGTTGCTTTCGAGCGGATCTAGCCAACAAAAAGAACGGAATGACAATGACAATGGGATCAATGAGCTTCCTACTCAGCATTATTGCGGTTCGACCCAGCGCGTTATTCAGCGTTTGCTTTAGTTCTCACGTCAGACATCCTCTGAATGTTATCGCTTTGAGGCAGCTCAACAGAGTGTAAGAAGAACGCTCAAAAAGAGGATTGAATGATCCAGTAAGCAGCGGAGATTTATGACGAATTCCATGAAATTCGTCCTCCGTCGTCTTTATTTGTTCCAGGAGTACAAAAACCGTTTCCACTCCAAACCAGACTCGATTTACACGGGAGTATGCCGTTCATGTATTCGATCGGGGAATCGATTCTTTCTGACTCGCTTCTTTCTGAGATCCCTGCATGAATGTTCTGGAATCGAACCGTCGCTTGTCTGTTCAATGCGTGGAAGGATTTATCGCCTAAGAGCCAATCATTTTCTCTTGAGGTAAGGTTTGGCGCAGTTCCTTTTAAGCTTCCTCCCCGTTGGATCACAACAGCTCCTCCTGACATTGTTCCGTACGTCAGACGGGTGACTCCTGTTTTGGTTTGCATGCGCCAGAAATCATTGTTTTGGTCGGAAAAAGGAAGGGATGATCTCAGTAAGATGCCTCTATTCTGGCTCAAATGATCGAAATCAGCGACGCTCGTCGGATATCTTCGCGGCTGTGGCTCTCATTACGGCTGAACCCGATCGTGTCAACTGATCGACAAGCAGAAGGATTGGTTCGAGCGTCTTGGCATGTTTCATGGAGTTGGAGTCATGCTTGAATTGAAACGAATGAGAGATCGAGTTTGTTCCACGGCGAGATAGCTTGCCCCACACTGGCTCCTCAGACTCCGTCAGCAAAAATGATGAAAAAATCGCGGAATTCTGGGGCTCCCTTTGATCATCTTTGAGAAGGGCTGTAAGTTTGTCGCAGAGAGCGATTTTTTCGCGATGATCGCGTCATTTTCGTGGCGATTTTCCATAATAATTTAAATGGGAGCCGCTATTTTTGCTCTTTTTTGCCGCGATAAACTTATAGCCCTAATCATAAGCTCCATCGCGCTTGCACAACGGAGTCAGACGAAAGCACGTCGGGAATACTCGTCATTAGAAACGCTCTTATACGATGAGTCCCTCATACGATAGGTCCCTTATGCGCCGGACACTTCTTCCAAAAATGGAGTCCCTTATACGTCAGACTTTAGGGTACCATTACTCCTACATCAGGGATGAGCGGTAATTGGGGTTTCAATTACCATTTACCAATTAGTTACAATTACTAATTGGTGATTGAGTCAATTACTTTGGTTCCGGTGGTAATTTGTAATCGGTAATTTATTACTTCCTGATGTAATTGGCCCGATATTCAATTGGTGCTCAATTACTTTCCATTTAGATTCCGATATCCCGCTCTAGACCTTCTTTCCTTTGAGCCGGCAACCTCCTTTCCCCCACTACAGTTTCCAATAAGGGTACACGGATCCCCATGCATGCTGAAGAAGTAGGATCGCTGCGATCAAAACGGACAGCCTCCCGTCCAGCCGGAACTCGTGCTTGCTGTGGAATTCAACAGTGAGTCACCGCTTGAGCCTAATATGACGATCGAGTACATCGTCTCTTCGTTGTCGGTGTCTGACCTTCAATATAACTTGATCGAGAATAGAAGTTCATATTTGGGTTATTAGTAATTGGTAATCGCAATGCCCATCCCTGTCCTACACACCCTTCATGAAGATAGTATTATGTCTTCACCCGAAGTCCTAGTCACGATATGTATATCTATCACCTAGCAGCCGCCGATAGCCGAAGAGTGACGAAGGCAACTGATTGTGAGAGCCGAGAGCACGCGAGCATTCAACTCCTTAGTTGCTCACATGAAGGAGAAAACCGATGCAGCGAGAAGAAAAGTGAGATCTCTGTAAATGGAAGCAGACAAGAAGCTCTGGGACGGTGCGCGACACATCTACACAAGGTCCATAGTTCGCTTTTTCCATTACCAATTCTGCAGAAACACAACCTTCCATGAAGCGGATGCAAACTGTTCATGTAAATGATGTCACGGATCAAGCTGTAAATACCACGCGCTAGCCTGCGCAGCATCCCACCCGTCCTTGACGGAGATCGCACGAGAACAAGTGCAATGTTTGAAATGAACGCCTCAAGCTGGTTCGATCTGATTGTGAGACACTGCTCTTCCATTGAGGATCAGACATAGTCCTGTGACTGATTGACGTTCCTCCAGATCTGAGGCCCAACTCGCATCACTATAGGCCTTTCGTATGCCCTTCAACGGAGTCGCAGAATACGTGATTCTCAATGAGATCGTTATTTTCGTGGAGATCTGATCTGGCATTTGGGGGGTACTCACTGCGTTACAGTCTTCCATCTTGAACTTCTCCAGCATGTTTCGTAGATACGCTGACTGATGAAGGGTGATTCGGCGCCACTGTCGATCACGTACGATATCGACCCCCAGGAAGCATGAAACGCGTTCGTTCACCGTGAGCTTGCAGGCGTTTCTGAGAGAAGCCAGGAACGTATGGATCACTTGTCTCGGCCGAGCCATGCAGAGGCCGTCATCCACTTACAGCGCGGAATATAGATTGTCTTTCATCCTTGTGAATACGCACAGATCCGTATACGGATGTTATAAATGAAGAGTACGAGGGATCGGCAAGAGTCACACACTTCGTTTTTGATCGAACTAACTTCATTTATTCTCCGACGGCTATTTATATGAGAGAGTTGGACCTCGTCGCGGCTCGAACACAACAATAAACTCATTGTAAACTCCAGGTAGGATTCATTCTCGCGCGGATAGAAACGCCGCTGTTAAAGGCCTCGCGCCGTTAGAGTTTCGGAAAAGAACGCGCGCCAAATAGATTCCGGACACAGTGTAGCGTGTGGGCGTGTGCCCGAAGAGCACACGCGCAGGAGACGACGATTAATAAAAGCGATTGTGGAAGAATTCGAGGCGTTTTCCTTGCGGAGGAAAGGCGCTATCCCGGAGGATGTCAAGCCTAGACCCCTCAGGACTCCGGCCATCTTCTTGTGGCACTGGAGGGGCGCTTGCTCCAGCCCATAGAGTTTTGGGAATTTTTTCGGATAACGCCCACCGACTTAAACTACAAGGCGCCAACACGCCATCGCTGTAGCTAGGATGTGTTTTCTGCACGCGTGGTTCCAAGAAACTGCTTGCGCATGCCGCTCGCTACGCTCGCGGCTTCAATGATTCCCCCTGCATCATCCAGTGCTGTGAATTGCGCCGGCATTATTCTCGCCGCAGTCGCCATTCGCGTGTTTACACCCAAGTTTAACTCGGCGGGCGCCAACCGAAAGAGAACCGAGTTTTGCATGGTTTCTGCACCTACAAACTTTGCCGCTGTCGTCATCGTAACCTTCTGGCTGCTCCATGTAGATAGTGTCTTCCAGATCTCCATACAGGAGCGCTGTCGTGACATCGCATTGTGCTGCGATTGTGTGTTCCGTCGGGTGGGAACTTTATCTTGAAGACCCATTCAGATCGGATGACATTTGCACCTGCCGGTCTCTCTGCTAGCGTCGAGGCCTGGTTCTAAATCAGTGATCTGTACTCACTATCACAGGCTCGCCTCAAATGTGCCGCCTCCGCAGATTTCATCGCCTCTTCGAATGGTGTCGTCAGAGGGCAGTGTGCCTCTGTAGAGAACATTGCCTCCACTGCGGTCGTGTAGACCTGATCACATTCCGGCCAGTAGATAGTCTTGCCTTCTCTTGCTCTCTCTGATGAGGAACACGCTGTACCAACAGCAGAAACATTGGAATCTTTGTCCTCGTCTTCAATGGAATCGATTGCTACAGCTCCAGAAGAGATCTTTTCCACGAACCGCACGTTCTTCACATTCTCTGTGCCCGGCAGCCACATCCTGTACTCGAGGACGTTCAAAAAAGACTACTCAGCAGACTCAAGCGGCGATGCATCATTGCCAAAAACGACCTGCCAGTCCTTAGATCAATCTCTGAGCTCATGGACGATTCAGATGTACGCCACTTTCATGGTCTTAAGCGAGCGGGTTTGTTAGACCTCTTCTTCCAAGTGCGCGCCCCGAACTCAACGCGTAAAAGCTATGTTTTCCTGAAGAACTGCTCAATTCATAAATGGGCACAATCGATCTGGTCGAGGCCACTATATCCTTTAGGACAGGGGTCGGCAGTTTCTGTGCCCCGGGGCCTAAATTCTGGGGCTTCGGTGGGGTGTAGGAAATAGGGCCCCAATGTTTACAAACACAGGGTTGTCTTGTTTACGTTTTGCGAGCGTATCTGTCTGATGTTTTGGCGGAGGGCATCATGACCGAGCGGTTCTGCGCAAAAGGTGGAATATTAGTGCCTGCGTTGACGAGTCGACACGAAATTGAGAATTGTATGTAGAGCGGAAACGTTTTGAGCGCACAGTGTGGGTGGCAAGGGGTTTAGCACCGCACGCCCGAAAACCGAGATCTAGAGAAAAACACTTCCCTCAAAGAAGAAGCGCGGTTCCAAAGCGGGGCCACTATGGTTATTCACCCTATTCTTGAGCTTCTTGCTTCCAGGCGCTGGCTTTCCGGACTGCTCACTCGCTTCGCTCGCTCGCCTGAATCTAACCCAACCTCACCCAGTCATTGAGCTTCTTGTATCCAGGCGCTGGCTTTCAGGACTGCTCTTTCACTTCGAGGACGATTATTCAGCGATCGGGGAGTTACCTGGCAAGAACCTTGAGTCATGCCTCCTACGCAGAGAAGGCGCGTTTGAACGCGACGTGGGAGAGAGGAGCGCAATAGATGTAATCAGGGAGCGCGGAAACACGATGAATTTGCGAGCGTACATAAGATAAGGGAAGTCGCAGTATTCCGACTTAAATAAATTCTTCCTGGCTGAACCACTCAGGCAATTCTATCTAACGTCGCCGGTATCACCCTTGGGTATTGCTCCAGTCGACGGACCCCTAGGAAGATTTTTCCGACTTGGAAAAATTCAGCCCTACTGCCCACCGCAGTCACCACCGTTAACGCATGGACCGCCGATTGCCCACCGTCGAATTTGGAAGAAACAAACCGCGATTCCTAGCCCCTAGCTCAGTATCTTCGGTCGGACTCGAGACATTTTTGACCCTGATACTGAACCTAGCTTGTGCGGCTGCATTCAGTAGAATTCGAGGTACTAGTCCACTTGGCTCCCACTGTGGAAAACGTGCCAAAATGGCGGCTTGTTAGACCGGAACAGCGCCAAGTGGTAGGATTCAAAATGGCGCCTGGCAGACGAATCGAGGGAGAGGAGGAGGAGGCGGCTGTTATAAGTAAACAATGGCAGCGGAGAGACCGAGGGTGCTTAGTGATGCCGGCCGGATTGAAAAACGCAGTATGATCACATGTCTGCCATCGCGATTCTGATGTAACCATATTGCCGAGCATGGAGTCAGCAGCGGTGGATACTGACCTCGAGTTCGGTGTTCCCGTATCCGGTTGGGAAGATGCCAGACCGCAGAATTTCGACCATCATTCGACGCCTGAAGTAGGGCATGTCGCTCTGAGTGGAGTTGATAGCCGCGTCCTGAGTTGAGTAGTCCGCGTATTTGAGCGCGAACATGCCGCAGTCGGACCCGTTTTCTTGCTGCGGCAGGTTTGGCACTGTGATCACTTGCCACTCCTCGAAGGTACAACTTCTCTTGTGACGCAGCTCCTCAGTGAGGTAATCCAGGACGGTTTTCACCGCCTCCTCATTCTGACCACCCATGGAATCCATGTATTTGATTCCTTTCGACCGCAAGTCCACGATCACCATCGACCAGTGCATGTTCGAATGCACTGGGAATATGAGGATGTCGTTCGAGAAGATATCGTCGAGTCGCGTCCATCTACGAACAGCGGCGTAATCCGAGTCCTTGTAGACCATCAAAAAGAAAGTGTTGAAAGCGTAGGCTTTCGGTAGATTTGGGATGACCCGGCTCCTCTCGACGATCAGATTCAGATACGAGTTGATGATTACATCATTCAGCCAACGGATCTCAAAGCATGCGGAGAGGGGAAAGAGAGAGGGCTGCCAGAAGTAAACAGGCAGCAAGTACGAGCAAGTTCAGTCTGCGACTGAAGCTATGATTTCGTAGGCTCACTTTCAGTTGTCAGGAGTCAGGAGAGTTTAGCCGCCGGAGCCGCAATCAAAATGAGAGGGCAGCAGATGCCTGAATGCCAACGCACAGAAAGCCTGCTCAAGCCAAGACTCTTTGCATGCTTTCTGTGCGTTGGCTTTCAGGCATCTGCTGCCGCGTGCCGCTCGCTACGCTCGCGGCTCATTTTGATTCCGCCTGCTTCGACGGCGGCTATAGCAAATGCATAAGTTACGCTGGCCTGATTCTCAATGCACTCGCCATCGCCGTCGTTCATCATCGAGATTCGTTCCAATTTACGCGCGGTTCGCCGCCGCTTCGCTTTTCCTTCTCCGCTGCCTGCGCCTGCTCGTTCCTCGTTCCGGCGCCATTTCGCGGCCTCAAGTTGCCAACAAGAGAACAGTGGGAGCCAAGTGGACCAGTACCAAATAAGGGTATCGCAGGGATCCTCACCCTGTAGTTACTAGTCACCCTGTCACCGTGTGTCACCCTGTGTAAGTCGCCAACAATCGAACGGTGGGAGCCAAGTGGACTAGTACGCCCAATACGCTCAAGATATACCAATGCAACGGATGGGTGATGTGAACCTCCGTCTCTCAAAATCGTGAGGTGATCGCCTAAACGAAGTCCTGCGTTGAAAAGCCAGTTAAAGTTGTTCGTGGCGGTGATGACTCTCTTACTTGGAAGTTCTCCGAAGTGAAATACACTATTTGACTAAAATCCAGGTGTACCCCGAAATGTACAACTGTCGGATGAAGCCCACGAACAGCGGATGTAATGTAAGTGATGCGGATATGACGCTCGGCATGTGACAATTTTTTGCGATGTTCTCAGTGCTTATCAGGAGGTGTTTTTCGGTTCTTTTCTGTTAGGCGTCGGCACTTCGAACCGCGGAATCCCCAAGACGCCATTGCGGTGACTTGAGGAGGTTTTCCATTCGCTGGCCGAAGAGAACGAGGTGAATTAATGACTAACGGCTGTAAGCGTCGAGCTCACTGATACGTTCTACTGTATGATGGAAGTAGGTGTAAATAATCACCGCCGCGAACTAGAGTTCGAGTTCAAGGCTGTAGACTCTGGTACGGTCAGGTTCGCTAGGCTAGATGTACATGCTACTTTTACCCCAGTTTGAACTCCTTCAGCGAGTCCATGATTAGGGCTGCAGTCTTATCGCTGCAGAAATCGTGCGAAATCGCGGTCAAAATAGTGGGAAGTCGCGTAAAGTGACGATATCGTGAGAAATTCTCGGAAAAGTCCCCTTCAACCAACCCAACGAAACTCCGAGACCAATCAAACAAACACTGAGAGGACATTTCACAACTCCGTAAGTTCACGTCGAAGGTCGGAGCTCTTAGAGCTGATAGCTGAATAACGTCGAGTCTCCGTAACGGATCGATTACACAGAGTTGGTTTTTCGTAGGGAACAATCTTTTTGACAACGTTCGTCGAAATCCGTGACTGTCAGGCCGCTTTGCTTCCTGGGCAGTGTGAATGAGTTGGTTCCGTGTTTCGTGCCATATTCTTTGATGGAATCATGAGGGAATCTGACAAGAGAGTGAGTTCCGCTAATTCTGTGGTTGCCGCGATAAAGCTCTAGGCCCACCAGTGGCAGGAGGCGGCAACTTCCGAAATTTCGGACTTCCCGCCCCGGGCGCTCCGGGCGGCACATGGCCTAGTAACGCCCCTGAAGCCCGCCCATGACTGCTGAATCGATGTGTGGCTCGGATACGTTCTGCCATCGTCAGAATCTCGTCGGATCCCCGTTGAACTGTGACATCGCTGTTGACTTTCTTTCCAGAAGTCTTTTACCACTTGAACATTGTTGGATGTCCCGTGGTTCATTGCAGCCACTCGATCTGCAGCCACAATTGCCTCCTTGCCATCATCGGCGGTCGGTTCCGCTCACCCGCAGTGGCGGATCTAGCATTGTTGGCGCCCGGGACAGATGAGCCAGAATGCGACCCACCCCACAGCCCATTTCACGGGCAAGAAACAATCCAACCTTCGTGAGCCAGTACGGGCGCTGGCTGTTCCCAAGCCGAACTTAATTTATTTGGCTTTCCGCCAGGTTAAGAAAGTTCACAACAGCACTCTGCGCGCCTTCGTCGCGGCGAAATTCTCAATTACTGAGTCGAAATCAGTGGCTTGCATGGCCTCGTTTTCTTGGTAAGAAGTGTTGAATCGACAATTCTTTCCTGCGTCATAGAAGCTCGGAGATGCGACAAGATGAGCTTCAGTTTATTGAGGGACCGCTCACAGCTGGCGATTGAAACATCGATGATAAGTAAGATTTGTAAGACCACGCGCAAGTTTGGGAACACGCTCTCGTCGCCACACTGAACAATGAACTTCAAGAGCTCCTCCGGTTTCGTGAGTTTTGAGCCTTCCCGAGCGCTCAGTAACATCGGACATTCGTGTATTTCTCTATGGAGCTCGGTGCCATCAACATCGTTCCTGTAATACGGAGCGAGGTATGAACATTTTGACTCAAGCTTTTCGGTCGGTTCGTAGTGGATCTGCGATTTCCCGAGAAGAAAACCGAATCTTTTCTATCAAAGTCGGCTGAGCGCTTGAACCTCTCATCAATTTCTTGAATCAGGCGATCAGTCGTAGCAAACATGACACATCTCATTTCACCTTTCGCTGTGAGGACAGTGTCACGAACCTCTCAGCCCGGCATCATCGTCCTTCTTATTTTCTTTTTTTCGAACACAACATTGTACTCGTGGCAGAGGCGTTGACCCTCCATAATCGCTTTCTCAACTGAATCGCATCTTTCCTCGGCGAACCGGTCACGGGGGAATTGCACATCAGCAGCGGCGTCGTGGAAGTTCATGGTTGTATCTTGCAACCTCTTCTGAACACGTCAACGTCGCGACGACTCGAAATGACGGAGGAGATTGAACTCCTCTACAACCGACACGTGGCCACGCCATATCAGACACAACGGCGTCTACGAAAAAGTACCGGTCCGTTCACTCCCGACAAAATTTCCTGTTTTCGTCGCCGATTTTCCTCTTGTGGGCCATCACGCTTGCTTGCAACGGCATCCACGAACATCTGGCAGTGAGAGTTAGAATTTGATCAACAGCGCCACGAGGCTCCCGCACCATTTGCATTGCTGCAAGGACAATTACGTACGCGTACGTTGTGGTTGGATATCATGAGAGAGACGTGCACTTCGCTTCCGAAACGAACGCAAAATCAATGCTTGTCTATTGGGACTTGGGCGGATTCTCATTCAGAGTGGAGGATATCAATCAAATGATTCTCAGCGGATTTACGGAGTTCAATCGAAGCTTGACTTCGAGTTGGAAATGTCCCCCTGCTTGGATGTGAGGACACTATTGTAACAAGTCGATTTGGTAGACTTTCAGGGCTCTTTCTCTCAGCAAAGATGAATATCTATTCAGGTCTGGACGTTGAGATCACTCTGTGTTGCCAGCCAGTACGAGTTTGGAAGAACTCGACATGATCTGGATGCCAGTGCATCGATCCTTTGCGGTCATCCTTTGTCGATGAAAGTTTAGTCGATATCCCTTAATTGATGATTGATTGTTTCTGGTTGAAGCGTATGAGAATGATCCACGACTTCGATATTTCTTTCCTTCCAACTCGGCCCGGTCCACTAATGTCGTCACATCCAAGCAGAGAGACGTTTTTCAAACTCAAAATCAAGCATCGAGTGAACTCCGGTGTCTGCTGAGGCTCATTTGATTGATGTCCCCCAGTATGGATGAGAATCCGTTCAAGATCCCATAGACAAGCATTCATTTTTGTTTATTCTCGAGAAAAAAACTCCCGGAATTTTTTTTCGACTCCGAGCTCTTTTCGTCCCAAAATGGCATAATGAGACGCAACTTTTTGCGCCGACAGAACTCCGATATCTCGTAACCGAAAGATTTGCCGGTCTCTTGTAAACAGGGAAAATATCTTGCCCCACCCTGTATTTCATCCTGAGATACAAGCGGGATTTTAGAAAGACGCCGCGGGCCGCAAGAAAAGACCTCCACAAGATAACCTTATCATACCCCGTTCGGTAGTCTTCTAACCGCGGATCCGAATATCAGGAGCTTGTTACTGGGACCATGATCAATGCTAAATTCGACTGGAACACAATTGTAGCAACAAAATGTCTAGAGCCGAAGGAATGGAATTTTCTTCATCTCGGCGCATGTAGATTATGCCTCTTAGCAGGTCACAGAAGAGCGGAGCTTTCGGCTTCGGAAAACAGAAATCAGCATGACAGTCAAACAGCTCATATCGAGAGCTGACGGCTTCGTCGTGGCAAAGGTTCAAGGGCCGCAAAATCCTTCGCAAGTCGCATGTGAATGGTAGTCACAACCGAGATCTTGAACCGAATACACAAGTTGTTTCTCAGATGTTTCTTCACCCACTGAGGGCGCGAAACCTTCAACAGGGCCAAGATTGATGACGGAGCCTTTGACAAGAGTAGACCGGACTTGCATTTTGATGACATAATGTACCGTATGAAAACCGCGACCTCGACCCCCCGCCCTTGGAAACCGGCGCCCGGGCACGAGCCCCCTCTGCCCCTCCCCTAGATCCGACACTGGTTCACCCTGGTGCAAAATCAGCCGGTTTCACATTTCATTAGAACGTAGTCCTACGTGGCTAACGATCCAGTCGCTGACTGAATTGCATCAGCGGAGTTTTTCTTCAGATCAAGCGCAAAGAAGGAACGAGGCGGATGCAGAGGAACGAGATGGGACAAACATTCATTGGACACGCGCAGAATGACAACTAGCACAAATTCCGTAAGCTGCTCCGGGGCCGCGACTTATCGAGATCGCATAAATGCAACTGAACATGATAGGAGCCAATGTACGCGGCCGCGTCATCTCAAAGACCACCCTCACGCCCTGGTCGCGAGATGATAAACCATTAAGCGCTTCTAGTTTCGTGATACAAGATAGAGCGGGTACGATGAACATTACAGCTTGGGATGACCTTGCCAATCGAATTCACGAATCGGTGTAAGTCGGGGCATGGCACCGCCTCACGATGTTCAAGGCCAAAGACGCAAACCAAGCGAACCCACAGTACAAGATTACGAGCCATCTCCACCATCTAACGCTGATTAAAGTACGAACTCTGAACACGATTCACCATAAATGCAATCCAAATATGGCCAATTTGCGTTCAAGCGGATGCCACACGACTTACTCAACTCCGTTCTCCCGTTGAAAAGTGAGGTTGAATTCTTCATCCATGCAGATGACGTCAAATTGTTCAGGGTCGTTTGGGGGGAGGGTGACTGCCTCGCACTACAGCGAGTACTCGATGACTTCCATGTCTTCACGAGACAGATGGGGCTCGAGCTGTCCCCCGGTAAATGTGGTGTTCTCCGAGTTTGCGCAGGAGGGCCGGCCTTTGAGTACAGGATCGATGGCGACTGATTCTTGGATCACATCAACGCTGTCGTCAGGAAGTGTACTCTCACGTGCTCCTGGATTCTCCGAGTACTCTCCGTCCACGATCCAAAATCTCCGTCCAAAATCGATGTAACTCGGAAACGCGATCTGATAGAGGAATTCTGTCGCCAGATTCGGAATCTACAACTTCGATTTACCCCGAAATCGTTGTCACTTTTTCCGTTGCCGGAGAAAACATTTTTTTTGTCAGGCTGAATAAGTCGCGCATTCTCACCCCAGAGAAGGTCATCGTCGTCTACTTGATCTCGCGGCGAAGCGCATAAGTCGAGAAGCCCGCTGTTTTCCCAGCACTCCTGGATTGTCGTGGACTTCACCTCCGACCAAGCGTGAACGAACATGTCTACGGCTGCCTTCACGTCGATCTTCGAGCCCGTCTCACTCTCAAGGTCAAATAAAATACGACGGATGAGTGCTTTACGATATTTAGCCTTCACCGCTCGTATGATTCCGAGGTCAAAAGGCTGTATAANGGGGGGGGGTTCTCCTGAAGAATTACACGTAGTGTAGCAAATTACGGCAGCAAGTCGAC
The DNA here is from genome assembly GCA_021527715.1 of Neoseiulus cucumeris. Taxonomy (NCBI): domain Eukaryota; kingdom Metazoa; phylum Arthropoda; class Arachnida; order Mesostigmata; family Phytoseiidae; genus Neoseiulus; species Neoseiulus cucumeris. The sequence continues at coordinate 94,489 of JAJSRV010000042.1, read as the reverse complement.
CTCCGCATGTGCCCCCTTTCGGGACAAAGTGGTCGAGTTCCTTCAAAGAATTATTCGTCGGACCTAAAAAGAAATAGAATCGTGAGTTCGTGGGTCGGAATTGTTTGTTTAGTTCGATGGAGCAGTTGGCTTGTGAACGCTATGTGCTCACCCGCTGTTTTTTCTCGCGTTGAGCTCTTCATATTCATGTGAGCAACCTTCTTGGGTGAACCATTCTTGGAGGTGTTGGACACTCTCATTCTGGCTGTTCGGGCTTATTATCGTGTTCGTTGTTGAAGACAGGACCACTTTGTTGCGGTAGTCCCGAACTTGCAAATTTTGAAACATAATAGCCTCGCCTTCTCGATCATTTAATTGATCGGTAAATTCAGGCCAGAGGCCTAAGGGCACCATTTTACAGGATTCGTCCACCAATACAACGTTTCTTTTACGGCGTGTTTTTCCATCTTGACAATTGATTAACATTACTGGGCCCACTTCGAAGACAATCGCAATTAGGTCAATCACAGAGTTGGTTTGTTTCGCTTCAAGCTCGTCGATTGAAAGGAGGTTGCTTTGTAGGGGAGGGAGGCAGTTATCAGGCAGCTCAATGATCTTACTCCACTGGAACAGGAGTGCACGTTTAATGTCTTGCTGTTACTTCAATGTGCGCGGTTACTGTTTCCGTAACTCACCTTAGTCATGGTGAGCTCGTTTGGATGAGTTGTTGCATTGTATTGCTGGTTTGCCATGGTGACCTCCTTTACTTTGCACATCGTAAGGCTGAAGCATCGGCCAACTTTTACAGTTTCATAGTTTCGGGTTGCAATCTCGTCCCAAGCATTTACGGTAATGTCGCCCGACTCGTCATGAAGAACGAAACTAAACACTGTCAATGAAGTATTGTCTCTCGATCTCAGCTTTAGGGGCGTTTTCGAAGCCACACGTCCGTCAACCTTGGCAGCGATTTTGCCTGCTTGAAGACTGGCGATTAACTTTCGCGGCGGTTGTTGTGGAAGTGCGAGTGATGCTGGTACCTGAACGGCCACGCGAGCTGAAATCAGGTTTAGGTGCGTCAGAATACTATAAAGGTGTGGTTCCATCTTCAGAAGCTCAATGTCGTAAGAGATACTGAACGTGACTTAGAAAGGCTTGAGGCTCACCAGTTGCGTCGCTTACGTTGTTATTTGAAGTCGGAGGTTTTTGACTACCTTGCTCGCGCCCCGTAGATCTGGGTTGAAGCACCCCAGTCGATGACGCTGCTGAAAGTGAGTGAGCGCTTGATTAGAATGCTGATGTCGGTTCAACCGGGGATTGTTTAAGTGTTTTTTTTATTGTTGGAGCTCAAAAGTTATAAGTGAAGATGAACAGTACGTGGAGCGGATTAGTCTCTTACCACCAATGGTGCTGGCTTTCTCGCTTTTCGAGGTTGAGGGCTTGTTGATGCATTGAACTTCGTCCGATGTCCTGGGCATGACGTAGGCTGGCTTTTGCAGGGTGACGGTCTTTACTTGTTTTGGTGAGCATTGCACGGTGGAGGCATCCTCGTTCACGATCGGTGCTGCCGTGAACTGGCCTAAAGTGTCATAGAACAGAGCTGAGTCGGGTGACCATAGAACGGTTGTAGTGCTAGTGGAATGCTTTTTGGAAAGATTAATTAGCTGAACTTTTGGTTGGCGTTACCGTTTCGTTTTGAGGTGCAAGGCACACTGATTGTATCAGGCTTCGTCTTCTTCACCGGCTTCGACGGCAACAATGAACTTTTGTTGGTCGCGTGCATAGCTGTGAAGGCAAAGTTCCAAGCATGGGGGTTTTAAAACTTCGTGAGTTCAAGGAACGGCTCTATTTGAGAAAGAGAGATATTCAGGCCTGTTTACCTTGCTGTTTTGACTTTTGCGTCTTCCTCTTTAATTTTCGGCCGTACGCTGATGTTTCAGGGACCGACACGGTCTCGACATGTCCACTCACGCTAGAAAATGCTGCAACAAAGGGACAGCTATCAGTTAGTCTTCAACTGTGCGGCGTCACTCGACACGTCAATAGAACCATTTCAAAGGGAAAGCTGTCTTGGGCGTTGGGTTTTCCTTACCTTGCAATGATTCTGTCGTATTCTCATAATCCATTTGATGTTCTTCATCCTCGCCTGACAACGTCTGGACTGATGGCTAAGCTAGGGTATTCAAAGAATTCTGTAAAATCACTATCTTCTCACCATCTTCGTTCTCGCCGAAGAACGCCGCAACTGTAGGACAGCTCTCAGTTAGTCCTCAACGGCGTCCTTCGAGACAACTATAGAACCTCTTTGAAGTGTATGTTGGGTTTTCTCACCTTCTCGTTGCATGGAATTGGTCGTATTCTCATGATCCAATAGTTGTTCTTCGTCGTCGTCTGACAACGTCAGGACTGACGGCGTGGCTAGGGTTTTCGGAAAATTTCATTAAATTGGAACCACTTTGGAAGATCGCTCTTGAAGATGATATGGTACAGTAATCAATTCAGAGGGTGTGGACCTACCTCGATATCTCGTCATCGGCGTAACGTTGGTCACATCATCCCTGACACTCGCTTGTTTGCGTGGGGAAAGAAGTCTTTCTTCCCAATCGTCAAGCACAACCTCATCTGGTGGAACACAATGGCGTGAAGAAAGAAAGAAAGAAAGAAAGAATAATGAAGACCTTTTGGTCATCAACAGGATATTTTGAGCTTACCGTGTTCTCTCTTGACGGACATCGTGGCCTCGTGTTCTTACGTTCAACGATTGAGGACAAAATGGCTGCTTTCGGCAACGCCGGGCTCTTATAGCTTTGTGGAATTCGTCTTCTTTGCCTCGTGAGGTTGTCCGGAAGCGCTTCAAAACACTTGGCGTCATTTGAGCTTTACCGACAATGCTCGACAGTCTCGAATGCGAACCGTGTTTTTGTTGTTGCATCGAGCATGAACGGACCTTCTTACATATCTCCTTCAGGGTCCGGGGGGTCTTTTCATTCCCACGCTTATAACTCGAGGAGTAGTTGAAAATCATCCCGTTCGTCGTTGCTTGTTCCGAAGCACGCGTCTGCGTTGCTTCGAGGAATGCGATTGTGGCGTTCGACAAATGTGCATGCACGTGTGGCGAATGTGCATGAACGAATGTTGCGTGCCGCGAATCCTCGTCATCCTTGTGGCCGGAAGGCCGTAGTTTACTGGGTACCTCGCAGACGTGGCGGGGAGGCGGCTGTTCACAAAAAAATCAAGACGAAGCTCTCCATGAGTTTCTGATTTCCCGCTGTCTCCGGATCCGCTACACTCTTTCCACGGAACGATCTTTCTGAAAGAGAATCAATCAGAAAGTTGTCTAATTTCGTTTCCGAAGGAAAACTTACAAGCTGATGAATCAGCAATGGAAGAGATCTACTGTTTATGGTTGGATATGATCAACTTTACCGAATCGAACACGAACAATGGATCGCGACCACCGGTCGTGGATGCCTGACTCAGGCCTCAGGCCCAGACAGTATGGAGTGTGTAGCTCGTTCAATGCTCTTTCCGATAAAAGCCACCTACAGGTACATATTGAGTATTAAGGACCGCATTTGCGCACTGCGGCAAAATCCGCAGTACCGCAGTGCGGAATTACGGGATTGCACTATTGCACTGAATCAGGACCGCTACCGTTCTCGAGAAAAAAATCCAGACGTTCGAAAGAAAATTTCGGAAAAAAAAAATTCTCTGGAACGGCAAGCCCTAGCGAAAGTCCGAGAACGTCCACGAGTTTGCCTCGAATCCTCCTACCTTCCATGGAAATTTCGTGAATTTATTCCTAAAAATTGAGATTTTCGACATTTTTTTCGAAATTTATTTTTATCTTTATTTTTAATTGCTTATGTTGTGAATTGTAGAGGTGTGGGAGAGGGAGGTTTCACATTCCCTCATTGAAGAGTACGCCGGCTCAATTCGTTATCTTGTATGGTTTTACTTTTGGGTCAACTGCGGCTTCTCATTTGGGTCTGATCTGATTTGATTTAGTTTTGGGTCAACTTTGGATCTGATTTGATCAAGTCTGATGATGGGCAAAGTTGGCCGCTGTTGGTAGAGGAGTGTTTATTGTAGTGCTTGTGGGTAGACAATATTTTTGGTTAATCCGTTCTGAGCCAACACGAACAAATCAGTAGGTTTCCCTACACGTGAACAGGCCACATACAATTGTCCATGTGAGAAGCAGGGGGTTTCCAAATGTATACCACACCTCTTCAGGCTTTGTCCCTGGGCCTTGTTAATGGTCATCGCGAACGCGAGTCTCACTGGGAATTGTAGACGATTGAAGTCGACCGGGGTGTCAGTGGGTCTCAACGGAATGCGAGGTAGTAGTACATCCTCGCCACTGTAGGTTCCGGTCAGAATAGTTGCCTCGATGACATTGTTCCGTAAGGTTTTCACGGCAAGCCGTGTGCCATTACACAATTTTGGGGGATGGATGTTTCTCAGTAAAATGATTGGCACACCGATCTTCAATGTCATAATGTGTGGAGGCAGGCCTGAAATATCCAAGGAATTTAAGAACTCTGCTGGGAAATTCAGTGCTTGATCAGCATCAATCACAGTATCGATTGAATTATAGCTTCTCGGCATGCCTGGTACCGTCTCGAGTATGGCGTTGTTAAGAGAATTGACAATATCATTTCTCGGAGCTAAGATGGCGCGGGCACTTAACCAGGAGGGTGTTCCATAATTATTGGCTAAATCTGGTAATACATTCTGAATCAACTCGTGTTCCGTTGACACAATTTGGCAGAATTTTGGTTGCATTGTTATGAATTGCGACGACGGTTCAGTTGGCACGTCCCCGTTACCAATTGCTAACAGTTGTTTCACGAATTGTTCCGCAGTCGGGTCGTCTTGAAGGAGAACTCTCATGTTGGTCTTCAGCGTTAGTTTGATTACCTCACGCCACAGTACCGACGCCTTCAGGCAGGCATTCAACTCATCAGCTGGTGTTGAGCGTGGTACGATTGGCAATGTTTGGCGGAAGTCACCCGACAGCAATATCAGGGCGCCGCCGAAGGGTTGCTGTTTGCCGCGGAAATTTCTTAACGTACGGTCTAATGCTTCTATAGCTTTCTTATGAGCCATCGTAGCTTCGTCCCAGATGATAAGTTTACAGTTTTGGAGGATTTTACCCATTCCAGACCTCTTCGAAATATTGCAAACGGGCGCTTCCAAGGCATGTAGATCTAACGGCAACTTCAAGGCTGAATGTGCAGTGCGCCCTCCGTGCAGTAACGTTGCGGCGATTCCGGAGGATGCGATAGCCAAAGCCATGTCGTTGCGGGACCGAAGTGTTGCTAAGATTAGTGTCATCAGAAATGTCTTGCCCGTTCCACCCAGGGCATCGAGGAAATACAATCCCCCTCGATTGCTCACACTTGCTCGCAGTATGGTATCGTAAATCGTTCGTTGTTCCGCTAGCAGCTTCGGAAGATTTTCCTCAACGTAATCACTCAAAGCACTGATATCGAATTGCGTTTCATGGTTCATGTCACGATCAAAATTCGTCGGCACCACCCGATTTGGTGCACTCATCCCGAAATCTGCTAATTTTTTGTTCGCGATGGCCAAACACTGGTCTTCGATTGCAATCAAGGCCTCATTATAGATATGGGCTGAAAACGGGGCATCTGGTTCGTTCGTAACAACTCGCCACTGATGCAAGAAATCCTCACTCAATGCATCCTTGAAATTGTCCCAAAGGGAACGCGGGTGTGAGAAATTACCACCGAGAGATAAGATACAACGACGCCGTCTTCTGTAGAGCCACTTGAGAAGTCACTACGTTGTTTATTGTAGACGATATTTATAGCCTTCGGAAGGCGAATCTTCCAGCCTTAACANACATGGTGGTCGGCAATTCTCCACCTCAACGGCGCTGCGGTCGCCATCACAGAGCTTGGAAAATAGGAGATTCGGCGGCATCTCAAGGATGTCATCTCCAATCCGGATTCTTTCCAATCAATTGAAACTCAATGCCGCCTGCGATTTCGATCACAGAAGATGAAGGGAGGACAAGAATGGGAACTTTGAGGGAAAATCTGGAGAACTTAGAACACCTGTGAAGCGGCAAGAACAACAGCGTGAATAGTTTTTATTCTCTACACATTTATCCACGGCGACGCCACAATACATGAAACCGAAAACTCAAGATCAGTGAACAGTGAGTGCACAGTTTCCCAAGATTGCCTGCTGATACACCCAGCATGATTGTGGCCAAAAATCGTATTTTACCGTCCGGGGAGCGAGATGCTGGAAACACCCTTGGCAGTTCCCCCGCCTTGTGAGAGAAACTTCATCTTTTCATCCCCTACTCCTGCTTGCCCCAAGTCGCTTCTCCTCTTGATGGATCTTGCTTTGGACGAGGTTAACCTGTCCACGAAACCGGCCTTCCCGGTGCCCGTAGGGTTTTCTAAAAGCGCGCCTTTCCTCTGGCGCACAAGCTCTGCCTCCGGGACCTCCTCTCCCTCTAAAACCGTCTGCTACAGCGATGGCGTGTTGGCGCTTTGTAGTTTGAGTCGGCGGCCGTATTCCGAAAAAAATCCACGTAAACAAAACAACCCTGTGGTCGTAAACATTGGGGCCCTATTGCCGTGATTGCCGTGTCCCCAGTGAATTGGGCAATAGTAGCGTCCTCACAAGACAGGGACTCTAGAAGGAATCACAACTCCCAAAGATTCCTGCTTGCATGAAAGAGTGCTGGACTGTCAAAACCCTTGTTGTTCGTGGCGGTGATGACTCTCTTACTTGGAAGTTCTCCGAAGTGAAATTTGACTAAAATCCAGGTGTACCCCGAAATATACAACTGTCGGATGACGCCCACGAACAGCGGATGTAATGTAAGTGATGCGGATATGACGCTCGGCATGTGACAATTATTTGCGATGTTCTCAGTGCTCATCAGGAGGTGTTTTTCGGTTCTTTTCTGTTAGGCGTCGGCACTTTGAACCGCGGAATCCCCAAGACGCCATTGCGGTGACTTGAGGAGGTTTTCCATTCGCTGGCCGAAGAGAACGAGGTGAATTAATGACTAACGGCTGTAAGCGTCGAGCTCACTGATACGTTCTACTGTATGATGGAAGTAGGTGTAAATAATCACCGCCGCGAACTAGAGTTCGAGTTCAAGGCTGTAGACTCTGGTACAGTCAGGTTCGCTAGGCTAGAACTACATGCTACTTTTACCCCAGTTTGAACTCCTTCAGCGAGTCCATGATTAGGGCTGCAGTCTTATCGCTGCAGAAATCGTGCGAAATCGCGGTCAAGATAGTGGGAAGTCGCGTAAAGTGACGATATCGTGAGAAATTCTCGGAAAAGTCCCCTTCAATCAACCCAACGAAACTCCGAGACCAATCAAACAAACACTGAGAGGACATTTCACAACTCCGTAAGTTCACGTCGAAGGTCGGAGCTCTTAGAGCTGATTGCTGAATAACGTCGAGTCTCCGTAACGGATCGATTACACAGAGTTGGTTTTTCGTAGGGAACAATCTTTTTGACAACGTTCGTCGAAATCCGTGACTGTCAGGCCGCTTTGCTTCCTGGGCAGTGTGAATGAGTTGGTTCCGTGTTTCGTGCCATATTCTTTGATGGATCATGAGTCATGAGGGAATCTGACAAGAGAGTGAGTTCCGCTAATTCTGTGGTTGCCGCGATAAAGCTCTAGGCCCACCAGTGGCAGGAGGTGGCAACTTCCGAAATTTCGGACTTCCCGCCCCGGGCGCTCCGGGCGGCACATGGCCTAGTAACGCCCCTGAAGCCCGCCCATGACTGCTGAATCGATGTGTGGCTCGGATACGTTCTGCCATCGTCAGAATCTCGTCGGATCCCCGTTGAACTGTGACATCGCTGTTGACTTTCTTTCCAGAAGTCTTTTACCACTTGAACATTGTTGGATGTCCCGTGGTTCATTGCAGCCACTCGATCTGCAGCCACAATTGCCTACTTGCCATCATCGGCGGTCGGTTCCGCTCACCCGCAGTGGCGGATCTAGCATGGTTGGCGCCCGGGGCAGATGAGCCAGAATGCGACCCACCCCTCAGCCCATTTCACGGGCAAGAAACAATCCAACCTTCGTGAGCTAGTACGGGCGCTGGCTGTTCCCAAGCCGAACTTAATTTATTTGGCTTTCCGCCAGGTTAAGAACGTTCACAACAGCACTCTGCGCGCCTTCGTCGCGGCGAAATTCTCAATTACTGAGTCGAAATCAGTGGCTTGCATGGCCTCGTTTTCTTTGCTAAGAAGTGTTGAATCGACCATTCTTTCCTGCGTCATAGAAGCTCGGAGATGCGACAAGATGAGCTTCAGTTTATTGAGGGACCGCTCACAGCTGGCGATTGAAACATCGATGGTAAGTAAGATTTGTAAGACCACGCGCAAGTTTGGGAACACGCTCTCGTCGCCATACTGAACAATGAACTTCAAGAGCTCCTCCGGTTTCGTGAGTTTTGAGCCTTCCCGAGCGCTCAGTAACATCGGACATTCGTGTATTTCTCTATGGAGCTCGGTGCCATCAACATCGTTCCTGTAATACGGAGCGAGGTATGAACATTTTGACTCAAGCCTTTCGGTCGGTGCGTAGGGGATCTGCGATTTCCCGAGAAGAAAACCGAATATTTTTCGTCAAAGTCGGCTGAGCGCTTGAACCTCTCATCAATTTCTTGAATCAGGCGATCAGTCGTAGCAAACATGACACATCTCATTTCACCTTTCGCTGTGAGGAGAGTGTCACGAACCTCTTAGCCCGGCATCATCGTCCTTCTTATTTTCTTTTTTTCGAACACAACATTGTACTCGTGGCAGAGGCGTTGACCCTCGATAATCGCTTTCTCAACTGAATCGCATCTTTCCTCGGCGAAGCGGTCACGGGGGAATTGCACATCAGCAGCGGCGTCGTGGGAGTTCATGGTTGTATCTTGCAACCTCTTCTGAACACGTCAACGTCGCGACGACTCGAAATGACGGAGGAGATTGAACTCCTCTACAACCAACAAGTGGTCACGACATATCAGACACAACGGCTTGCTCTTGGCGTCTACGAAAAAGTACCGGTCCGTTCACTCCCGACAAAATTTCCTGTTCTCGTCGCCGATTTTCCTCTTGTGGGCCATCACTAGGGCTGGGCGTTCGTCGCGGCATTTTTGGCGAAATTTCACGGCATGGTCGCGGCATTTTTGGGGGAATTTCACGGATCCGCGACGGACATCACGGTGTCACGGGGAAGAACAGAAAAAGAGGTAGAATCTTTCGAAATGGATCTTTTCCGCGAGCAGCGGGAAAGTTTACTTTTATTCAACGAGTTAAAGAAAGAGGAGAACTTATTCATTTCATCACAAAACACACTTTTTCACCGTGAGAGTTAGTCATTGTTCTGGTACAACAAATTGTACATCGTTAGGTTACTTTCTTTGATTGATCGCCGGTCATCTCGTAGCACACCGCTATATTTACTGAACGATGGTTCAGCCGCGAGAGCACAGTTGTATCAACCTCGAGCACGCTTAGAACAGAAACATCTCTCGCTGTTTACATCTCGACTGTTGTAATCATCCACGCGGAAGTTTGCAGCGGCGATCTTCATTGCGCACATCTGATCAGATGTATGAAATCGTTTACCTACAGGACAAACGTTCAGTCCAACGGCGCTACCGGAGAATAAAATGGCCATCGCTTGAACGCTAAGGCTTTTCTTCGAAATTAAGTTCCACGAACGACAGTTTTTGATGCTCTATTTTCTCCGGAAACGCGGAATTTCGCGGATTCTCCGATATGAAGCAATTTTTCATGGACTTTCGGTCATAAACCAAGATTTCACGGACCGTCCAAAATGAACCAATATTTCACGGATTTCGTCGCGGCCGCGACGGCCGCGACGAACGCCCAGCCCTAGCCATCACGCTTGCTTGCAACGGCATCCACGAACATCTGGCAGTGAGAGTTAGAATTTGATCAACAGCGCCACGAGGCTCCCGCACCATTTGCATTGCTGCAAGGACCATTACGTACGCGTACGTTGTGGCTGGATATCATGAGAGAGACGTGCACTTCGCTTCCGAAACGAACGCAAAATCAATGCTTGTCTATTGGGACTTGGGCGGATTCTCATTCAGAGTGGAGGATATCAATCAAATGATTCTCAGCGGATTCCGGAGTTCAATCGAAGCTTGACTTCGAGTTGGAAATGTCCCCCTGCTTGGATGTGAGGACACTATTGTAACAAGTCGATTTGGTAGACTTTCAGGGCTCTCTCTTCCAGCAAAGATGAATGTCTATTCAGGTCTGGACGTTGAGATCACTCTGTGTTGCCAGCCAGTACGAGTTTGGAGAAACTCGACATGATCTGGATGCCAGTGCATCGATCCTTTGCGGTCATCCTTTGTCGATGAAAGTTTAGTCGATGTCCCTCAATTGATGATTGATTGTTTCTGGTTGATGAGAGGTTGATGAGAATGATCCACGACTTCGATATTTCTTTCCTTCCAAATCGACCCGGTCCTTATAATGTCCTCACATCCAAGCAGAGAGACGTTTTTCAAACTCAAAATCAAGCGTCGAGTGAACTCCGGTGTCTGCTGAGGCTCATTTGATTGATATCCCCCAGTCAGGATGAGAATCCGTTCAAGATCCCATAGACAAGCATTAATTTTTGTTTTTTCTCGAGAAAAAACTCCCGGAATTTTTTTCCGACTCCGTGCTCTTTTCGTCCCAATATGGCATAATGAGACGCAACTTTTTGCGCCGACAGAACTCCGATATCTCGTAACCGAAAGATTTGCCGATCTCTTGTGAACAGGGAAAATATCTTGCCCCACGCTGTATTTCATCCGGAGATACAAGCGGGATCTTAGAAAGACGCCGCGGGCCGCAGAAAAAGGCCTCCACACGATGACCTTATCATACCCCGTTCGGTAGTCTTCTAACCGCGGATCCGAATATCAGGAGCTTGTTACTGGGACCATGATCAATGCTAAATTCGACTGGAACACAATTGTAGCAACAAAATGTCTAGAGCCGAAGGAATGGAATTTTCTTCATCTCGGCGCATGTAGATTATGCCTCTCAGCAGGTCACAGAAGAGCGGAGCTTTCGGCTTCGGAAAACAGAAATCAGCATGACAGTCAAACAGCTCATATCGAGAGCTGACGGCTTCGTCGTGGCAAAGGTTCAAGGGCCGCAAAATCCTTCGCAAGTCGCATGTGAATGGTAGTCACAACCGAGATCTTGAACCGAATACACAAGTTGTTTCTCAGATGTTTCTTCACCCACTGAGGGCGCGAAACCTTCAACAGGGCCAAGATTGATGACGGAGCCTTTGACAAGAGTAGACCGGACTTGCATTTTGATGACATAATGTACCGTATGAAAACCGCGACCTCGACCCCCCGCCCTTGGAAACCGGCGCCCGGGCACGAGCCCCCTCTGCCCCTCCCCTAGATCCGACACTGGTTCACCCTGGTGCAAAATCAGCCGGTTTCACATTTCATTAGAACGTAGTCCTACGTGGCTAACGATCCAGTCGCTGACTGAATTGCATCAGCGGAGTTTTTCTTCAGATCAAGCGCAAAGAAGGAACGAGGCGGATGCAGAGGAACGAGATGGGACAAACATTCATTGGACACGCGCAGAATGACAACTAGCACAAATTCCGTAAGCTGCTCCGGGGCCGCGACTTATCGAGATCGCATAAATGCAATTGAACATGATAGGAGCCTATGTACGCGGTCGCGTCATCTCAAAGACCACCCTCACGCCCTGGTCGCGAGATGATAAACCATTTAGCGCTTCTAGTTTCGTGATACAAGATAGAGCGGGTACGATGAACATTACAGCTTGGGATGACCTTGCCAATCGAATTCACGAATCGGTGTAAGTCGGGGCATGGCACCGCCTCACGATGTTCAAGGCCAAAGACGCAAACCAAGCGAACCCACAGTACAAGATTACGAGCCATCTCCACTATCTAACGCTGATTAAAGTACGAACTCTGAACACGATTCACCATAAATGCAATCCAAATATGGCCAATTTGCGTTCAAGCGGATGCCACACGACTTACTCAACTCCGTTCTCCCGTTGAAAAGTGAGGTTGAATTCTTCATCCATGCAGATGACGTCAAATTGTTCAGGGTCGTTTGGGGGGAGGGTGACTGCCTCGCACTACAGCGAGTACTCGATGACTTCCATGTCTTCACGAGACAGATGGGGCTCGAGCTGTCCCCCGGTAAATGTGGTGTTCTCCGAGTTTGCGCAGGAGGGCCGGCCTTTGAGTACAGGATCGATGGCGACTGATTCTTGGATCACATCAACGCTGTCGTCAGGAAGTGTACTCTCACGTGCTCCTGGATTCTCCGAGTACTCTCCGTCCACGATCCAAAATCTCCGTCCAAAATCGATGTAACTCGGAAACGCGATCTGATAGAGGAATTCTGTCGCCAGATTCGGAATCTACAACTTCGATTTACCCCGAAATCGTTGTCACTTTTTCCGTTGCCGGAGAAAACATTTTTTTTGTCAGGCTGAATAAGTCGCGCATTCTCACCCCAGAGAAGGTCATCGTCGTCTACTTGATCTCGCGGCGAAGCGCATAAGTCGAGAAGCCCGCTTTTTTCCCAGCACTCCTGGATTGTCGTGGACTTCACCTCCGACCAAGCGTGAACGAACATGTCTACGGCTGCCTTCACGTCGATCTTCGAGCCCGTCTCACTCTCAAGGTCAAATAAAATACGACGGATGAGTGCTTTACGATATTTAGCCTTCACCGCTCGTATGATTCCGAGGTCAAAAGGCTGTATAATTTAAGTTCCATTTGGAGGGAAATTCTCGACTCGAACATTCAACAAGTGAGGAATACTCATGTGGACCGAGCAGTTATCGATCAGAANGCAGACGACGAGCGGATGCCACCGCCAGTAGGCACCGAACCGTCGAGTACCTCGCGACGGGACTGAAAGTCTCGTCATAGTCGAGTCCCGGGCTCCCTCGCCGCTGGACGTATCCTTTAGCAACCAAACGCGCTTTGAATTTCTGTTTCCCATTCCCGATATCCTTTCGACAGAGTACCCAACGGCTCTTCACCACACTTGCGTGACTTGGTCGATCCACCAAACGCCATACCTCGTTTTCCTCGATGGACGCGAGTTCGTCTTGCATTGCCTGGAGCCAGAACTCCTTTTCTGCTGATGTAACCGCCTCCTGGTACGAACCTGGATCCGGTGTTGAACTCGAAGAAACCGCTTGCAGCACCGCACATGATGTGTTCGGTTGCGCACCGCCACCTTGCAGCCTCTCTTCTTTATCCTCGCTATCGGTCCAGGACTCACTTGATGAACCTTCCGTGTCCTTCGACTGCACTGGACCGTCAGGCTCGGCGGGAAGTGATTGTTCATCCTCACCGCCCTCAACTAAGGACACGTCAAACGTTGCCGTTGCCACCTTTGATGCGGACTCGGACCCGTGGCAGGCGGCTTCCTTTTTTATGGTGACGTCATGACTTCGTACAACCCGCGCCAAAGACGGAACCCATACGCGGTATCCATCTCTTTCGTTGACATAACCGACTATCCTGCCCTGCACACCGGCGTCCCCGAATTTGCCTCGGACTCTCTTCTGGACATAGACATAACAGGCAGTTCCAAAGATGCGAAGGTGCGAAATGCTTCCAACTGGCCGACCAAACCACAATTCGAAGGGTACCTTACCGTCGATCGATGACTTCCCCGTACGGTTCAGGACGTAAACTGCCGTGGTACATGCTTCGCCCCACTAGGATAGGCTCAATCCAGTCGACCTCAGCATCGATCTCGCAGCTTCCAGAATCGTACGGTTCTCACGTTCCGCAACTCCGTTGATTTCCGGGGAATACGGAGGTGCCCCGCAGAATCTGATCCCGTTTTTAGCCAAAGTCCTAGCTACCGTTTGATTCTCAAATTCTCTGCCTCCATCCGATCGGAAGTTTTTTACGACGTGTCCAGTCGTCCTTGCTTCGTTCAGGAATTGCTCTAGAGCACTGTTGACCTCGTCTTTCTTCCTCAAGAGAAACAGACGGCGATACTTGCTGTATTCATCTGTAAAACACACGAAGTAGTGGAATCCTCCTTCAGACTTCACCTGCATGGGTCCGTTCACGTCTGCGTGAATCATCTCCCCAACAGCGTTCGCTCGATCTCGTCTCGGACGATATGGCAGCCTGTGTGTCTTTCCCAGGGCACACCCGTCGCAGAAGTCGTCTCCGTCATCCTCAACTTCTATTTTCATCCGTCTCAACACCTCTTTGACATGCTTCTTATTCTGGTGAGCAAGCCTTTCGTGGTATAACTGCAAGCTGCCATGGCTGGTCTTGACCACATGCGCGTGATGAGTCACCTGGGGTGTCAAGACAGTTAGTTTCATCATGTACAGACCACCGACCATTGCTCCGGTTGCGACCAGGCGGTCAGACTTCTTGCTCCTCAACTCGACCTTCTCGCCGTCAATCATAGTACGGAGATTGTGCGCACCCGCCGCGCGCACCGACAACAGATTAGTGCTGGCATCTGGCACATACAACACATCCATGATTGTTGCTTCGTGGTCAGATGTTGGCAAGTGCATTCGAACTCGTACTTTTCCCTTTCCGTAGGCGTACATGGAGGCTTCTTTCTTTCCGAGAGATACCTTCTGAGGCGTGTCGAACTCCACATACTCGCTCAAGAATTGCCTGTTGTTGGTGATATGCCGAGATGCACCGCTATCACAATACCATTTATCAGTTTTTGGAGCTGCGGATGCTCTCGCCATGAGGAGAATTTCGGATTCTGACAGTTCTGCCATTAGGAGCTTGTCCTCCGCTTTGCGCTCAGGACATTCCGCGGCCCAGTGACCCAACTTCCGACATTTCCTGCAAGGGAATTTTTGTTTCGCACGTTCGTTCGACTTATTTTTCTTCGGCTTTTCGGTGACCGGTTTCTTGATGCTCCGTGCTTCCTTGTGTCGATCGGTTACAAGGGCTGTTGCCGCCGGGTTGAAGTCACATTCGAACTTCGTTTCCCGAGATTCAATGACACTCAATTTTTCAATGAGTAAATTCAGCTTCTGATCCTTCGACGGGATGGTATCCCACAGATCCCTGAAGTTGTCAAACTCCTTCCCAAGAGTGGATAATATTCTACCAATGAGGATTTTTTCCGACAGCGTATTTTCGTCATTTTTCGTGAGTTCGTGATTCAGATCAGTGAACAATTTCTGAAGCTTTGCAACGTGAAGACCGATGTCTTCTGACTCTTTTCTCTTCGCTTGGAAGAAAGACTCGATCAGCACATTCAGACGTTGAGAGCTGCTCCGCTCGAATCTTGCACAAAGCTTGCTCCACACTTCGAGAGCGGTTGAACACGTGAGAACCAGTTCGCCAATCGACTTACTCAAAGCCGCACCTATCAGACTTGCTGCACGAGCATCGTCCCTACGCCATTGTTTGAGAACTTTCGTCTCAGCCTCTGTTGCGGGGGTTGGCAGTGCTGGTTCTGTGCTATCGTCAGCAATCACAGCTTCCAATCCATGGGCCCGGAACAGCATATTCATTTGCCATTTCCACTTGGCCCAGTCTGCCGGTCCTTCCAGCTTGTCCACTGCAATCTTCATCTCTCCCGAGCCGAGTGACATTGTCCGGACTTCTTCTCAGTCAGAAGCGTCGTTGAACCTGTTTGCGCTAGAGGCGAACCAGACCCATAACCTGTGAGAAATTACCACCGAGAGACAAGATACAACGACGCCGTCTTCTGTAGAGCCACTTGAGAAGTCACTACGTTGTTTATTGTAGACGATATTTATAGCCTTCGGAAGGCGAATCTTCCAGCCTTAACAGCGGGTTTGACGGGGAGCACGTGCACAGAATGATAGCCAAGAGCGTACGGATTTGAGGTGGCCGAGCGGTCTCGGCAGCCTCGAGGAGTGTTCTTTCCCAATGTGCATCATCTTCCAGTAGATTCAATTTCTGGCAGGCCTCTCGATATGTGGCGCAAACATTCCCATCAACAGTCCTCAACTCCTGGAAGGATCTTGGGCCGCTTACATTGGTCAACAATAAGCGTAAAAAAAAACATTCATGATTGTTAGGGTGCACGGTGTAGAGACGACCAAGCGCATCACCGGCGAATAGATTCGAGTGTCCTTCGACTGGTGTACCTTGCTTACGACGCTGGAATTTCTTAGCACCCGATACCCAAACATAGTACGTAGGTATCTCCAAATACAAAAGCGTTCTTGCGAAGGAATCCTGAGTACATAAAGCGAAGAACGCGGTCAAGGTAGTTTGAGGGGGCGAAGATGCCCTAGCATGCATTGTAGTTTCGGTGAAATACACACGCTGTCCATTCTCTAGATGTACTGCTAAGTGGACTACTGTGGGATGTCGTTCATGGATAGCAAAAGAAAAAATTCGCCAAAGCGCTTCGTTCGAACTTATATAACGGCCCGTCTGATATTGTTCGATTTCATCGTTCGCGTTTTGCACAGCGAAATCAGCCATGTCACTGCCTTTATAAACATACTTACAAATATACTTGATTGCCTTAACTGAATTGCAATACTCGACATTGATGTGAGCTTTGAATGTTCTGGAGAGCAGCGGACAATACGGCACAACCCAACGATTATCGCAGTCTCTTTCGATCGTCGCCGCAGTAAACGCTGTCCGCGGTGCGACACGGTTCCGGACGCTTATGGTGACACTCTTGCCACCGTCCTCAATTGCTCTTCGGCGATACAGCGGATAGCCGTCCATCCCAGTGATCGTTTGCGCAGTAAGAATTTTTGGAAAACGTTTCGAACATTTACCTTCCTTCATGCACGGTGAGTTTGGATTCATAGATCCACATGGGCCATGAATCATATGGCGCTTTACAATGTCGTATAGATCTCTATCAAGCTCTTCATCCGGAATTTCTGCTGATATGACGTCGTCAATCTTATCGGGTCTCAATTTATCCGTCAACCAAAGTAAAATGTGGCTGTGTGGCAAACCCCGCTTCTGCCACTCCACCGAATACATCCAACAGCGGACCCGTCCAAAAACCTGCTGCTTCACCATTAAAGATATGAGCTTAGTCAATTTTTGTTTGAAGACTCGTACAACAATGTCCGGACGATCCGAGGTAGCCTGGCCAGGCAACAACAACTCCTCAATTTCTTGCCATTTGGGGTTGCAGGTAAAAGTAATGAACAGATCGGGACGACCATAAGAGCGAACATAGGTTAATGCGTCTTGCGCGTATTCATGCATATGACGGGGACTTCCGGTGAACGTAGCCGGCAAGATGCACCTACGACCAACATCTTGAGGGCTCACGCTGGCGTCTCACAGTGGGTCGCAGGCGGAAAAAAATGGCGCGCACAGGCGCGGCGCCACTGTAGCAGTCGAGAGGAAGCGCGCGCTTTCTGCCTCGTGACCGGGTGTTCTTTGGACTGATTTCCTTAGTCTTCGAGCTCGAAATTTCGGATGAAAATTTTAACCAGGGGCGGAACGGGTTTCTGGAAAGCACATTGAGACTATCACGAAACACTCAGCTGCCGAACAGTGCCGATATAGATTCTATGACAGATGGAAGAATGCGTAAAACCAAACACAGATTCGAGGGGTTTGATTTATTGGTCATGAGAACTCACGACGACACTGTTCGGTGTTGAGAACGATGAGAGAGAAAGTCGCTCTTTCCCAATTGGCTCCAAATCGGAGGCGTCAGCGTGAATGTTGACAGCTTCAGTTCGGATCGCTATGCGTGAAGAGTATACCATCAATAGTCAACTTTTGATTAGGTATGGAAGTTTCTTTGAATTTTGCTCAGTTGACCCCGGTGCGAGAGGGATTCCAAATTAGGGATCAAATCTCTATTAACGGTTCTTGGATCTCGCCATAGGGTCTATAGAGGACAATGTCATAGGGCTCATGGAAAAAACCGCTATTACTTTGGTCCCTACTAACATCGTGACTTTGACTGTTTCGTAGCAGGTACATAAGTAACTTACAGAGAGAAAAATCAATACATATATCCAGTGTTCATCCCAGATCAAGTAATTTGGAGTCATTATTATCCGTCGTCGAAACAAGTTGAGGGTAAGAAGGTTTCCATATCGCGAGATCGGCAGAGCCATGTCTGAGATAGATTCGTTTTCCCATGTCATGAGACCCAACTAACGTTAGTGTTGTCGACCGTTTCAAAGCAGGCATATATATCTTCTATGTGAAATAAAATCAGCATCATTAAGAGTTCAACCTTGACTAAGCAAGTCCGCGTCATCAATATACATCGTAACAAGAGTCTGAGGGTACGAAACTATCCATGAGTTGAGCTGTGCATGAGGTGCCCGATCGTATTCAGGAACAACAGGACGTTGAGAGGACGCGTCTGGATGTCCTGGGGAAATCGTTTCGCCGAGGAAAAAATCCATAAATCGAAGGTACCATCCCGAGTGAGAGATCATGCCAGAGAACTAACCCTCTTTTTCCACCGTTTCACAGCAGATCTATACATAAATAAATACCCGTAGAATCCAATCAACACCTTTGAGCAGCCACTCTCGAGTATTCAGCTTATCGGAGGAGCTTAACTTGACGTCGCCNGCTGTATAATTTAAGTTCCATTTGGAGGGAAATTCTCGACTCGAACATTCAACAAGTGAGGAATACTCATGTGGACCGAGCAGTTATCGATCAGAATCACTCGCACTGTTCACACCGAACTTCCTTTCAACCTCTATCTTTTTCTGTCTAGATTCTCTAGAACAAACTGCTTGTATCATTATCAACTTCGCTGTAGTGGAATACGTCCTAACGAGAGTTTTCGAACATTGTTTGTACCGCACTCCAAACATAAAAATTCACAGGTTTTCACCGTCCGGTGAAAGCATCAACGAAGGATTCGGTATATTCAAATACTAGCGTACCCTGCCTCGCTTCGCTGTGGCTCTCAAGTCCGCACGGGCGGACGATGTTTCGCCTGCCAGGCGGTGTACGACTTGCCGTCGTTGCTCGAATAGAACGTTGAAGTATATCTAGATCAACAATGAGCGCGAAGTGTACGCTGGGACTCGCTACTCCGGGTGGTATATCAGGGTAATTGCAGGAGAGAAGTAAATAGGAGGCGCTTGGTTTACTCAAATAATTGAATTGTTATTATCGCTTCATAGTGATATATATCATCGTTCATAAATGTATGACAATTTATATTATTTTTCGTATGGACTGATAGTTGCGAAGCAGTGTTGGGCATATTCTCATTCGTAAATACGAATATATTCGAATTGAAAAATTCGAATAATCAATTATTCGAATATTCGAATACGAATAATCAGTTATTCGAATATTCGAATACGAATACGAATATATTCGAACATTCGGATTCGAATGTTCGAATTATCGATTCGAATATTCGAATTTTTTTATTCGAATATTCGAATTTTTTGATTCGAATATATTCGTATTCGTATTCGAATATTCGAATAACTGATTATTCGTATTCGAATATTCGAATAATTGATTATTCGAATTTTTTAATTCGAATATATTCGTATTCGTATTTACGAATGAGAATATGGCCAACTCTGTTGCGAAGTCGCCGCGCGCGGCTTGCGCGTGGGCCGTACTTCGTCTTGATCGTTTGCTGTCCCACTTCTGGACGTCATCGGGGGGGGGGGGGGTTCTCCTGAAGAATTACACGTAGTGTAGCAAATTACGGCAGCAAGTCGACCTCCGCATGTGCCCCCTTTCGGGACAAAGTGGTCGAGTTCCTTCAAAGAATTATTCGTCGGACCTAAAAAGAAATAGAATCGTGAGTTCGTGGGTCGGAATTGTTTGTTTAGTTCGATGGAGCAGTTGGCTTGTGAACGCTATGTGCTCACCCGCTGTTTTTTCTCGCGTTGAGCTCTTCATATTCATGTGAGCAACCTTCTTGGGTGAACCATTCTTGGAGGTGTTGGACACTCTCATTCTGGCTGTTCGGGCTTATTATCGTGTTCGTTGTTGAAGACAGGACCACTTTGTTGCGGTAGTCCCGAACTTGCAAATTTTGAAACATAATAGCCTCGCCTTCTCGATCATTTAATTGATCGTTAAATTCAGGCCAGAGGCCTAAGGGCACCATTTTACAGGATTCGTCCACCAATACAACGTTTCTTTTACGGCGTGTTTTTCCATCTTGACAATTGATTAACATTACTGGGCCCACTTCGAAGACAATCGCAATTAGGTCAATCACAGAGTTGGTTTGTTTCGCTTCAAGCTCGTCGATTGAAAGGAGGTTGCTTTGTAGGGGAGGGAGGCAGTTATCAGGCAGCTCAATGATCTTACTCCACTGGAACAGGAGTGCACGTTTAATGTCTTGCTGTTACTTCAATGTGCGCGGTTACTGTTTCCGTAACTCACCTTAGTCATGGTGAGCTCGTTTGGATGAGTTGTTGCATTGTATTGCTGGTTTGCCATGGTGACCTCCTTTACTTTGCACATCGTAAGGCTGAAGCATCGGCCAACTTTTACAGTTTCATAGTTTCGGGTTGCAATCTCGTCCCAAGCATTTACGGTTATGTCGCCCGACTCGTCATGAAGAACGAAACTAAACACTGTCAATGAAGTATTGTCTCTCGATCTCAGCTTTAGGGGCGTTTTCGAAGCCACACGTCCGTCAACCTTGGCAGCGATTTTGCCTGCTTGAAGACTGGCGATTAACTTTCGCGGCGGTTGTTGTGGAAGTGCGAGTGATGCTGGTACCTGAACGGCCACGCGAGCTGAAATCAGGTTTAGGTGCGTCAGAATACTATAAAGGTGTGGTTCCATCTTCAGAAGCTCAATGTCGTAAGAGATACTGAACGTGACTTAGAAAGGCTTGAGTCTCACCAGTTGCGTCGCTTACGTTGTTATTTGAAGTCGGAGGTTTTTGACTACCTTGCTCGCGCCCCGTAGATCTGGGTTGAAGCACCCCAGTCGATGACGCTGCTGAAAGTGAGTGAGCGCTTGATTAGAATGCTGATGTCGGTTCAACCGGGGATTGTTTAAGTGTTTTTTTTATTGTTGGAGCTCAAAAGTTATAAGTGAAGATGAACAGTACGTGGAGCGGATTAGTCTCTTACCACCAATGGTGCTGGCTTTCTCGCTTTTCGAGGTTGAGGGCTTGTTGATGCATTGAACTTCGTCCGATGTCCTGGGCATGACGTAGGCTGGCTTTTGCAGGGTGACGGTCTTTACTTGTTTTGGTGAGCATTGCACGGTGGAGGCATCCTCGTTCACGATCGGTGCTGCCGTGAACTGGCCTAAAGTGTCATAGAACAGAGCTGAGTCGGGTGACCATAGAACGGTTGTAGTGCTAGTGGATTGCTTTTTGGAAAGATTAATTAGCTGAACTTTTGGTTGGCGTTACCGTTTCGTTTTGAGGTGCAAGGCACACTGATTGTATCAGGCTTCGTCTTCTTCACCGGCTTCGTCGGCAACAATGAACTTTTGTTGGTCGCGTGCATAGCTGTGAAGGCAAAGTTCCAAGCATGGGGGTTTTAAAACTTCGTGAGTTCAAGGAACGG
Organism: Neoseiulus cucumeris; assembly: GCA_021527715.1. Classification (NCBI taxonomy): domain Eukaryota; kingdom Metazoa; phylum Arthropoda; class Arachnida; order Mesostigmata; family Phytoseiidae; genus Neoseiulus; species Neoseiulus cucumeris. The sequence continues at coordinate 72,952 of JAJSRV010000042.1, read as the reverse complement.
CTCTATTTGAGAAAGAGAGATATTCAGGCCTGTTTACCTTGCTGTTTTGACTTTTGCGTCTTCCTCTTTAATTTTCGGCCGTACGCTGATGTTTCAGGGACCGACACGGTCTCGACATGTCCACTCACGCTAGAAAATGCTGCAACAAAGGGACAGCTATCAGTTAGTCTTCAACTGTGCGGCGTCACTCGACACGTCAATAGAACCATTTCAAAGGGAAAGCTGTCTTGGGCGTTGGGTTTTCCTTACCTTGCAATGATTCTGTCGTATTCTCATAATCCATTTGATGTTCTTCATCCTCGCCTGACAACGTCTGGACTGA
>JAJSRV010000042.1:46288-70474 GCA_021527715.1 Neoseiulus cucumeris | reverse complement strand
GAAAAAAAGGCGATTTTTTCAGTTTTTTCGCCAAAGTGGTCCACCCTTCACGGGTCTCAAGATGCCGCACCAGCCTGAGTGATGCCTCGGGTGCCCCCGCACAACATCACGTTCACAGATCCTGCTCAAAACCATTTCATCTACTTTCAATCTCGTCAAATACCATAAAATGACCTATTTTCATCGGAATAAGCTATATAATCAACTGAATCAACAAGACTACACACGTTGTATCGATTTTATTTAAACAAATATACTGACAAGAGCTGGAAAAATCCAAAACCATCTTCGCTGAGACTGTGCCGGCCTCTAAAGTTCATCTTTGCGAAGGAGTCGGCGACCTTGATCAAAAGTGAAGTCGCTCAAACAGAAAACGAGATCCCGAGTCTTCTTGCATCAGACATAACCCTCGGAGAGAGGCGGTTCTACGTTGACCACTTTTTGATCTGCTCAATGATAGATGGTAAAGTCGCTAATGCCTCAGTTTGCCTCATATGTAAGGCGACGCCGAAGGATATGAACGATTTAGCGGGAGTACGTGCGAGAACATCCAACCCGCGGGCTCTGCAATTCGGAATATCACCTCTCCAAGCAATGATCAATACCATGGAGTGCCTCATCAAAATTGCAAGTAACCAGGAGTTCAAAACATGGCGCTGCAGCAAAGCGGATGCACCAAAACGAGACAAGCGCTTGCAGGAAATGCAGGATGACTTCAGGAGAGAACTGGGTCTGATTGTTTCTGTTGTTCGACCGGGCGGAGGCACCAGCAATGACGGCAACACGGCGCGTAAGTTCTTCAGAAATTATGCTGTCACGGCCAGGATAACCGGTTTAGAACGAGAGTTGGTCTATAGGCTCAACATCATCTTGGAAGCAATCAACTCTCGTCACCAATTGAAAGCTGAGACGTTCGACGAGTACTGCTCGATAACGGCGAATATGTTCGTCACGCACTATCGCTGGTATTACATGCCTGTGACAGTGCACAAGATACTGTATCACCGCCGGGAGATTGTGGAGAATACCATGCAACCCGTGCAACTCAGTGAAGAAGCCCAAGAAGCATCAAATAAGCTCTTCAAGAACTTCGGGGAAATTTCTCGTTCAAGGACTTCCGCGAAACCGTAAACCGTGATGTGATGCACAGGTTGTTGGTTCACGGGGATCCTCTCGTGAACGGTCGTCGAAAGGACGTTCCTGTGAGTGACCTTGACGTGGACGATGATGTAAAGCGTCTTCTAAGCGCCGAATAATGTTTATCGTTAGCCGGCTTGAATGCTGTTTCTCACATGGTCCCCGCGGCGATTCCAAGATGGCGTCGCGGCGTCGAGTTCAAATGTCCCAGCTCTTGTCAGTATATTTGTTTAAATAAAATCGATACAACGTGTGTAGGCTTGTTGATTCAGTTGATTATTTAGCTTATTCCGATGAAAATAGGTCATTTTATGCTATTTGATGAGATTGAATGTAGAGGAAATGGTTTTGAGCAGGATCTGTGAACGTGATGTTGTGTTCTTCTCCTTCCGTCGCTTAACGTGACCGGTCGCCCGCTGTTTCGCTCCTGCTAAAAGTTGGGATTTTTCCGTTTCCCTCGCGTTTTCGGTGTACATTCTCACTCAACAGTGCTTCACACAGTGTGCCCTCACTCCTGTTACCATAGTCTGGTATACCAGCGGTTCCCACTCGTGCTGTCTAAATGCTCGACGTTCTCAACTGTGCGGTGTGCAGGAACGGAAGTCGCTCTCTCGGCTCCCTCGTGTTTTGCCTGGGCCCGTGTGGAAAATTTGTTCACACCAAGTGCCTCATCAAACCGGACTCGGACGACGATGAGTTTGTCTGCAAGTCCTGCGAGGGATTAGACCCTGTCAAGCTCACAACGAAATCTCTCAACGCTAGGATGATCAATCTGGGAAACCTAGTGCTTCACCTTGCGCATCAGCTTGAGTGCGCTCTGGCCAAGACCGCAACTGATAGAAATCCAACCCCTTCCACTTCCCAACCCTGTAACCCCGAAATCCCCGCTGCTTCGACCGCCAATACACGGAAGTCTTCCGCAAAGGTTTCATCGGGTCCTCCTCCCAGAACATCTGCGAAAGCCGCATCGGCAGCGGTCGATCATCAGCGCGCTTCCACTAATCCACGGAAAGAACGCCCGGCGCATGGTAAACAAAACGTTCCAAAACAGAACGAGGCTGTGCGCCGCGTATCCGCCGGTATGAGCGACAGGCCAAACGTGAAGCGATCTGCGATTGAAGTGGGGACGGGTGCCCCCAGCGCTCTCCTTTCATTAGCCGAGAGTTCTCCCAAACCCTCGCTTATATTCATCTCTCGTCTCCACCGCAAAACCACTTCGAAACAGGTATTTGATCACTGTTCGACCATCTCCTCCGGAGTCCTCTCGGTCAACAAGTTCAAACCCGATGTCACCAAATCCGCTTCCCACGCTTCATTTGTCATTGATGTCAACCCCTCTGACTCAGAGTTGTTCCTTCAAGCTGACAAATGGCCGGCTGGTGTTTTCTACAAAGTTTTTCGTGGCACTATCGACCTGGACAGGATCTGCGACTCGGAATCGACCCGCTCGGACTGACTAAACCCGATCCGCATCATTTCCATGAACGCTGCCAACCTCTCGAAGAGTGGAGCGTGCGATCTACTTTTCCACTACGCCATCTCTCAACAAATCGACATCTTCGCCATCTGCGAGACGTTCGGCTCTCCGTCCTTTTCCTCAGCCGAAATGTCTCTGAAGTCACAATATCAAGTCTTCCGCAAAGATCGCCCTAGCCCCGGGGGCGGTGTTGCGATCCTAGTCAAGCAAAACCTGCGCTGCTTAGAAGTGTCTTTACCTCCTCACGCCGCGGAAGTCGTTGCTGCCGATCTAATCATCGAAAACTTCACCGTCCGTTTGGCTTCCGTTTACATCTCTCCGACGGGCAATGCAGAGTCTCTCCTGGAGCGGACTCTCCGGACATGTTCTGTTCTGGAGACGCTATGCCTTGCCGAGCACCCCATTGTCATTCTTGGAGATTTCAACTTCCCGCGACTGTCCTGGTCGTCTCTCCATCCTCACAGCGAGGGCTCGCGCGAATTTGTGTTTTCTCAATTCTGCGACCTAAACGGGCTTTCTCAGATGGTCGAGGCCCCCACTCGCCCGGCTTCGAATAATCTCCTCGACCTTCTTCTTACCAACAACCCACTTCTCATCGAAAATCTTTGCACGATTCCCCCTCCATTCAAATCTGACCATGAGGCGGTGTCGTTCTCGCTCCTGATGCCTTCCACCTACGTTGAGTCGTCACGGTTGCGGGACTTTTACAGAGCCGACTATGATTCCATGGCTGCGTTTCTCCAGTCAACGAGCTGGACATTGTTCTTCTCGGGATGCGAGTCTGTACAACACATGTACGCCCGTCTATCCACCCTTCTTCTCGACCTTATCTCAGAGTTCGTCCCGCTGTCTCTACGCAGATCTGGAGCCAGGAGTGAGCTCGAGTCTCACGTCCGCGCGCTCACGGCCCAGTCGGTTCGGTCACCACAGTGCGACGCTCTTCGCAAGAATCTCGCGAGAGCCTCTCGCAGACTGAGGGTCCTCGAGGAAAACCGACTCAACTTCAAAGACTGCTCCTCATTCTTCAAGTACGTGGAGCAACGTCTACGCTGTCGTCCGTCTATTGGGCCTCTCAAGGTTGATGACTCTCGCGGGACGATCTCAGCACCCGAGGACGTGGCGTCCGAATTTCTCAAATTCTTCGCGTCCGTCTATCACGCACGACCCGCTCCGAGTCTCGGGACTCGCTCATCTACTGATGCCAGTCCCCCTCTCCTTTTTTCGTTCGACGACGTCTACTCGAAGCTGAAACTCCTTCCGCTGAAAGTCACCACTACGCCGGACGTCTTTCCCCCCATCTTCCTCCGCAATCTCGCTTGTGAACTCGCGGAGCCGCTCCGGCTGATGTTCACCCGTTCGCTCGCCGACAGCGAGGTACCTGAAGCCTTTCGTCTATCCGTCACCACTCCGATCCACAAGAAAGGCGATCGCAAAAATGTCACGAACTATCGTCCAGTGTCGCAACTGTCCATCACATGCATCATCATGGAGAAACTTGTCGTGGACTACTTAGTCCGCTTCCTGATGGTCTCCAACCAGGCTGACTACCATCAGCACGGCTTCATGAAGGGTCGCTCCACTGAGACCCAACTCCTCGAGGTAGTCCAGGATTTCGGGATGGCTCTGTCCCGTGGTGAAGTCATGCACGCCATCTACTTCGACTTCAGCAAGGCATTCGACAAAGTGGATCACAACCTTCTTCTCGACAAGCTCGCCAAGCTCGGTGTCCGCCTGAGCGTCGTTCATTGGATTGGTGCCTATCTCAGGGATCGCCGATTCGTCGTCAAGGTCGGGAACGTCTTTTCGTCACCTGCCTCCAGTCCGTCAGGGTTGCCCCAGGGCTCAGCGCTAGGTCCCACTCTCTGGAACGCGTTCATCCTGGACATCAAGGACTTCATCCCATCGGGCGTCATGTACAAACTGTTCGCCGACGATTTAAAAGTTTACTCTATCATTACCGATTCATCTGCTCACTCAAATCTTCAAAGGGCTGTTGACGGTGTCTCTGAGTGGGCGAGACTAAACCGCATGGAACTCTCTGCCAGCAAGTGCGCGGTGCTCAAGACGAAGCCCTGCGAACTCTCATACTCCGTGGACAACTTTACGATCTCCATCGTTACGACCGTCCGTGATCTCGGAGTCCTATTTCCCAGTGATCTCCTCTTCCGGGAACACGTCTCTTCCGTTGTCCGCTCATCGTCTACGATATGCAATCTTATACTAAGAAGCTTCGCCATCAGTCAGCCACAATATTACACGAGGTTGTTTCGATCCCTTGTAGAGCCCCGGCTCTTATACTGCTCTCCGGTGTGGACTCCGGGCCTCAAAGGTGACATGCAAAGGCTTGAGCGTGTACGCAAGCGATTCGCCCGTCTCGTTGCAAACAGATGCTCAGTCACCCGTGAGTCCGTCTCCTCTCTTCTTCCCGAGATCGCCGCCCTGCACAGGGCCGCCGACACTCGCGCCATGTCTCGGATAGTCGCCTCCCCGGGTGCTTCCAAGTTCTTCGATATCAGGCTTAACAGACTCAGAGCCGGCATCTCAATCCAGCCGAAGTCCCTCGCCCGAACAAATACTGTACATAATCTTTTCTCCTGGCGCTGCTGTAAGCAGCGAATCACACCTTTATCACAAAATAAAGCGTTATGATATGATATGATATAAGCTATATAATCAACTGAATCAACAAGACTACACACGTTGTATCGATTTTATTTAAACAAATATACTGGCAAGAGCTGGAAAAATCCAAAACCATCTTCGCTGAGACTGTGCCGGCCTCTAAAGTTCATCTTTGCGAAGGAGTCGGCGACCTTGATCAAAAGTGAAGTCGCTCAAACAGAAAACGAGATCCCGAGTCTTCTTGCATCAGACATAACCCTCGGAGAGAGGCGGTTCTACGTTGACCACTTTTTGATCTGCTCAATGATAGATGGTAAAGTCGCTAATGCCTCAGTTTGCCTCATATGTAAGGCGACGCCGAAGGATATGAACGATTTAGCGGGAGTACGTGCGAGAACATCCAACCCGCGGGCTCTGCAATTCGGAATATCACCTCTCCATGCAATGATCAATACCATGGAGTGCCTCATCAAAATTGCAAGTAACCAGGAGTTCAAAACATGGCGCTGCAGCAAAGCGGATGCACCAAAACGAGACAAGCGCTTGCAGGAAATGCAGGATGACTTCAGGAGAGAACTGGGTCTGATTGTTTCTGTTGTTCGACCGGGCGGAGGCACCAGCAATTATGGCAATACGGCGCGTAATTTCTTCAGAAATTTTGCTTTCACGGCCAGGATAACCGGTTTAGAACGAGAGTTGGTCTATAGGCTCAACATCATCTTGGAAGCAATCAACTCTCGTCACCAATTGAAAGCTGAGACGTTCGACGAGTACTGCTCGATAACGGCGAATATGTTCGTCACGCACTATCGCTGGTATTACATGCCTGTGACAGTGCACAAGATACTGTATCACCGCCGGGAGATTGTGGAGAATAGCCAGCAACCCGTGGGGGCTCTCAGTGAAGAAGCCCAAGAAGCATCAAATAAGCTCTTCAAGAACTTCGGGGAAATTTCTCGTTCAAGGACTTCCGCGAAACCGTAAACCGTGATGTGATGCACAGGTTGTTGGTTCACGGGGATCCTCTCGTGAACGGTCGTCGAAAGGACGTTCCTGTGAGTGACCTTGACGTGGACGATGATGTAAAGCGTCTTCTAAGCGCCGAATAATGTTTATCGTTAGCCGGCTTGAATGCTGTTTCTCACATGGTCCCCGCGGCGATTCCAAGATGGCGTCGCGGCGTCGAGTTCAAATGTCCCAGCTCTTGTCAGTATATTTGTTTAAATAAAATCGATACAACGTGTGTAGGCTTGTTGATTCAGTTGATTATNCTGTGCGCGCCATTTTTTTCCGCCTGCGACCCACTGTGCGTCTGAGGCGATCGCATCGCGCAGCTGCGTGTAGTCCTCGGAGCGCAGTCTTTCTTGGTTCAACCGTACATACAAAAGTCTCTCAGACTCAATTTTAACATACATATCGACGGCATATTGATGGAAAAGTTGACCGCATCTCAGAAGGTGACTGCTTTCGTTAACGCGAACCATCAAGCGATATGCATAAAAATTCATAGAACTGACCTTTTTAGTAGTTTCCTCGTTGGTAGCGGGGTCTCATTGCATAAGATTAAAATGATAGCCGTCCTCTCCCTGCCAAAATAAAATCGGGTATTGAAGAGCGTCATAGGCGCGATTAGTATCGCAAATTCGATGGGGAGCGCCATGCCTGCGGTGAATTACAATATCTCGATTATTGAAGCAATCTCCCACCATGAGCACAGCCACTTCCTTCGTCGTCGGAGCGTTATACCGGCCAGGGTGATGACCAGGCGCAGGTCTATCGGGCCGTATGACAACCACATAGTCATCAGTAGGCATTCGTTCTAACGCAGTTTTGAATCGACGAATCAAGTCGTTGTGTGCATGGAAGAAATCTTGCAAAGAAATAACGATGGGCTGTCTGGTGTCCCTGTTAAAGCGGCAACGTTGGCTGGCCTGATCCTCTCTGTTGCCCATGAAGTAAATCTGCAGGAACGTGTGTTCGCTGTCGGCCACTGGCAGCAGCGAACCCACCTGATGGTAAATTTGCCCCTGCACCTTGAAGGTTGGCATGTAATTGTCATGAATGATTCTTGTGGCCCCAAACGAAGTCATCTGGAAGCAGGAATTGTACTTACGTATGTTCTTCAAGAAATGTTTGTAGTCTGACGACACGCCGGCAACCAGGGAGCAGAGCGGGTCGGGTGGCGGGAGCAGCGCTGGGAGGAGCACTTTTCCATTGGCGCAGCACAGACCGGGAGGTTCCGATGGGTACTTCAGAGCATGGCAGAAACGGCAGACTTTGTTCATGTTCCCGATGTGGACGGCGGGATGCGCGCTGTAATCACAATTAGGAAGGTACGTGAAGGCCGCATGACTCAGGTGTACCGGATGTGCCGAAGGCCGTCGTGGAGACGACGTAGGCTGCACAACTGGAGTCTGCAGAGGAACATTGGCTTCAATGTCAGCGTCGATGGCATCGGTGTCAACAGTAGGTGAAGTCGGGGCATNGAAGCGGAACATCGGCTTCGATGTCAGCATCGATGGCATCGGTGTCAACAGTAGGTGCAGTCCGGGCGTCAGAGTCAGCAACTTCACGTGAAGTGGCGGACGAAGTAGTTGCGTCGGAACTGCCAGCACGTGCAAGCCTCGCTCGCTCTCTCCTCCGAGCGTCAGGAGTAGGGGTCGCGAATTCCCGGGAATCTTCCTTCCCGGATTTTCCACTGTTCCCGGGAATTCTCAGGATTTCCCGGGAAAAACCGGGATCCTCGAGAATGGAAGGAAGGCACCGGGAGAGGCGGGGAAGGCTCCGGGAAAGCCGGGATTTGAGAACCGAGAATTTCCCGGGATTTGAGAGCCGGAAATTCCCCGGGAATCCCGGATCTCGTGGCCGGCAGATCCCTGGGGATCTGCGGCCTATATTCCCTGGGGATCCCGTTTTTGAGTGCCTTTCTCGCGGAAGGCTCCGGGAAAGCCGGGTAAGGCACTCAAAAATAGGATCCTCAGGGGAAACAGGCCGCGGATACCCAGGAAATGCCGGCCGCGAGATCCGGGATTTCCCGGGATTCCCGGGAAACTCCATTCTCGAATCCCGCCTTTCCCGGAGCCTTTCCTGGTGCCTTCCCCGCATTCTCGAGAGTACCGGTTTTTCCCGGGAAATCCTTAGAATTGCCGGGAACAGTGGAAAATCCCGGGAAGGAAAATTCCGGGGAGTTTGCGACCCCTAGTCAGGAGTTGAGCGACTGACCACGAACCATGAGAGCTGAAGAACAGCGGGTTCTTTTCAAGGATACGCCCGGCGACTTAGCCCGGCCAGCCAGCAGCAAGCCTCGCTCGCTTTGTCCTCCGAGCGTCAGGAGTTGAGCGACTGAGAGCTGAACGACGGCGTTGCGGCATTTGGAAGTGTTTCCGAGAGAATAGCCGTGTTTGTCAACAGAACACCGCTGCCGTCGACTACTTTGAGGCAGCCGCGGCCGGTGGCGCGCGGTTCGAACGGAGGAGTCGCGGTAGTTAGGGGAACGAAGTTGCAGATTTTCGGAGATCGAGGGGTTTTGAGGGGAATTGGCGGAGGTGAGGGGCAGCTGGGGTAGCCTATAACCTCGCCTGGCCGGTTGGGCGGCTGTTGGCGAAGTTTGGCGGAGCTTCGCGAGCTGGTGACGGAGGAGAAGGCGAACGAAGGTGCTCAAGTTTGTCTTTTATATGTTAGAAGATTCTACCAAGTCATGCTCTCAATCGCCCAAGAATCTCACGGAATAAATGATAAAAGTTGTATAAGTTGAAAGAAGCTGCCCTTTCCCGTTCCGAACCGCGAGTTTCCGAACTTTGAGAAACCTATCTTGGGCGGAGGTATAAGTCAAATTGGAGCGAGATTAATGGAAAACATGCCGTTTGTTTGGCGCGACAGTCATATGGCTGGCTTTCTGGAAGCCTACCGGAGCTTTCCTCGCTTGTGGGACACGCAGGCAGCTGAATATCGCGACAAGCATCGCAGGGAGAATGCCTTCGGGCTACTTGTGGCCGAATGGAAGCTCCGGGATTGACGATTCGCTAGAAGTACGCGCTCGAGCTAGGGAAGATTGGGGAGTCCCAGAGAAGTGGCGACGGAGCCGCCGACAACTACGACCCACGGATTTTCTGGTTCAAGGAAGCGGCCTTCCTCTGTCCAGTGATAACTCCGAGCAGGAGTTCCTCTAATCTTCAGGTGAGAGCTCCTTGGAGACGCATGCAAGCCTTGAAACGGCAGAAGCGCTAAGAGCAACAAGGGAGATGGAGGGAGAACGAGTTGAGCAGATGTGATCGATCCTGAGCTTTATTCTTCGAACTCCGTACTTCGTTCACTCGAACTCGACCGCAAGAGTGCTCTGCGAACGTTGAATTTCTAGAGTTGAATCGGGATCGACTCCAAAGAACTAGTCAGCATGAGTTTTCCGTCGAGGCTCGATATTGGGAGTTTCTCGTAGCCCCGGAAACGGGGTGTCCCACATTAGGCGAGCTGGTGTCTCACATTCATCATTTTTCGATCCATTTAGAAACATTTCGAAAGTTCGGAGTTCCGCCCCCTGTGGCACTATGCCTCGCTGCGCCGCTGCCGATGGGCCAGCTGAAATTTTTTGAGGGCCATGGCTCTTTGCGCTCCCTCCTGGGTACGCTACTGCTTCAAGCAACACACGACAACAACGGCATTGACAACGGAGGTCCGAGTTGAATGTCTGAGAGAACCCCTGTGCACTCGGGATTTATTTGATCGCTCGTTCAATTTTATAGGCCCGTTGCTCTGTGATCGCGAAAACTTCAAATATTGAGAGGAAAATTCATCGATCACGGTTGCCCAACGGACTCCTTCGTTCCACGTTTCACTGGAGAATGAAAAGGCTGGCATTTTTCGTCAAATTCCAGTCCGTGGAGGTGCACGGGATGGATGGCTTTCACTACGGGGAACCAGAGTGGGGGGTCGCTCCGTTCTTTTGGGCAATTTTACGCAGTTCCTCGAGAGCTGAGCTCGCTACTCGTGTCTCTTCCGTCTGCCTAGCAGACAAGACTAACGAAGCTTGTACATTTCAGTGAAGCGCGGAACACTCCGACTTCGCCTTTCCACCGCTCCACAGCGACCTGCTGACCACTGAATCGTACGGAAAGGCCCCAAACACTCTGACTGATCTCGTCGCAGTGATATTCGGAATCAGACCGATGCAATTCATCAATTGCGATGGAATGATTCAGCACGAGAGGAATATCGCATCGCTAAAAACACTGTCAAGACGAAAACGCTCGGGCTGTGGCCAAAATTTACCGACGTCGTGGACGAAATGGAAGGAGAGCCAGCTCTCTTCCAAAATGTTCAACTAAGAGAGCAATCGTACAGCAATCGATTTATGCTCAGCAACACGACAAACACCGTTATCAACACGAAGCCAGCTCACGCCACAGCGGCCCATCTAAAAAGATGGTTTCGCGAAATGGGAACGAACACCCAGTAAGAGGAACTTCGAATTGTTCCACGCAAAAGGAATCTTCGTTTCGATTTCGATCTGAGATTTTTCCAATCTCAGTAAACTTCCTTCCAACAAATTCGTGGGATTCATATTCAAGAATTCTGGTAATCAATTGCTCGCTCGCGTTCCTCACAACTAGGCTTTCCAGCGGTTTTTAGCCGCAGCTAGAAAACGCAGAATTTTTGCGGGAAAAAAGGCGGAAAAACGCTGAAATAAATTCAAGAAATCTACAGGTCGGGAGTCTTGAATGGAAATAGATGTGTAGATATCTGAGGATTTCTGGTTTCTTACACTCCGAACTTATAGAGGAAGGCATGTATAAGAGAGCTCTCGGGGCCTCTTTTCAATTTTCAATTGATCAGTCTCCCGAACCGGAGGCATTAGAATAGGTGTATTGAACGCATCGCCGGATGAACAACCTGAACATAGCGAACGGGCCGCTGGTTCCATAATAAAGGAGGATCTGAGGCGAGTGCCGCTCGCTACGCTCGTGGGCCTAGATGATTCTGACCGCCACAGCAGACCCAAAAATTTCGGCGGCATTACTTTCACTGCACTGGCCATCACTGTGAGAGCCTGGATGATATGGAAAGCAAGAAGAGTGAGCCGACAACGAGATGATCAACCAAGCACCTGCAATGGCCAAACGGGCGCCTGTGGGCTAAGTTCGACGACGAATTATGATACTCCGTCAACAGTGCAGGAGGCGATGTCAAGAGGGCATGCGGCGAAGTGGAGACAGGCGATGGAAGTAGAGATAAGAGCGCACGAGAAGACGTGCCTTGATCCTAGTCGACCGACCGAAGAATAAGAGAGTTATTCCCTCCCAAATGGATATTTCAGCTAAAGAGGGACTGCGAAGGTCGGGTGACCAAGTGGAAAGCCCGTCTCGTCGGGCGGGGGTGCAGTCAGACGAAAGGAGTCGATTTTGACGAGACTTATTCCCCCGTCGTGAAGAATACGACGTTGCGCATTTTATTCGCACACGCCGCGCGCCAATCCTGGGCGGTCCACCAGCTGGACGTAGAAACTGCCTATCTGCACGGCGAGTTACGCGAGGAAATCCTAATGGAACAACCGGCCATGTTTCAGGTGGGCGGAAAGGTCTGTCTACTGAAGAAGTCACTCTACGGGTTAAAACAAGCAGGTAAAGTGTGGTTTGAAACCCTCAACAAAGCCCTGAAGTCCATTGACCTGTAGGAGTTTGAAGCCGATCGTTGCTGCTACCACGTCAAGCGAGGAGACAAGGTTTTGTTCCTGACCACCTATGTTGACGACTTCCTCATGTTTACGAACGACCGAGCACTGCAGACCGAGATCATCAAGAGCCTCGAGAAGATTTTCCCGATCGAAGACTTTATTGAAGCTAAATTCTGCCTCCAAGTGAGAATCACGCAGGTGCCCAGGGAGAAAACAATCCTCCTCGACCAGTCAGAGAGCATTCGGAGGGTACTGAGCAGATTTGGTATGGAGGACTCGAAGACAGTGCCGACCCCGGCAGACCAGGGCATGAAGCTCACGAAAAGAATCGAAGGTGAAGAACCGACCGCACAGCGGTCAAACGAATCCTTCAGTATCTGAAAGGTTCGGCGGATCTCCAGTCGAAATTTAACGGGAAAGCAGTAGCGATCATCGAGGCATTCGCCGACGCCGACTGGGGAGGCTGTCTAAACGGCCGACGGTAGCGCTCTCAATGACTGAAGCAGAATACATGACATGCTCAGCCGCTTTTCAGGAGACAAAATGGATTCAGAACTTCGCCCGACTCCCGAAGTTTGAGATGGAACGACCGATGACGCTGCGATGCGACAACCAAGAGGCAGTCCTCCTGACTGAGCTCGAACGGAGTCCAGCACCAAAGAACGAAACACATCGACTCACGCCACCCTTTCATACGAAAACTGGTCGAGGAAGGGTCGGTCAAGATAGAGTAAATACCAACGACCGAGATGATCGCACATATTTACACGAAAAGTCTGACAACTGAGAAATTCGAGAATAGCCGCAAGAAACTCGGACTGTGTTGAAAATCAGGAATAGGTCATGCGCAAGGGAGGGTGTTAGGAGTCAGTGCGCATGACCGATTGGTTGAGATCGGCATCGTTTTCTGGGCTGAAAAATCCAGTCTAGGAAACTATAAAAGGAACATCGTCTACAGAATAAACCGATCTTCATTCTGTATTGCATAGAGAGCTTACGTGTCATTTCCTTTATAACTACCTCAAATTGCCGCGTATAACAAACCATGAAAATCAGAAAATCTGACCTCGTATAACGAATGCCGCCTTTTTGACGGGAAAACGTCTTTCCAGAGACCACAGATGCAGAAATGCTGTACTTGGTCATCCATGCAATGTTTTGTAACGAAAGTACCGCATGAAAATCGCCCCCGTTAGCCATCAAGTATACGTCAATCACCATCGGGTCTCTCTGGCAAGATCACAAATATACACGAGAATCCTCGGGCAGTTTTGGCATTGCGGCGGTGCCCACGAGGTTCACCGTGGAGTCGATTGCGCACCCCCTCGAAAACCTCAAAATTCGGTACAAATATGCGTTCAAGTTTCTTGTCGGTCGACGGAGAACTCCCGATTCTTCAGCAGTTTGTACATCGTTTCGAGCTCGTTCTGCGAAGGCCCCCATATTCAAGTAAAACAGGCGGACGAGTGGACGATTCGCTAAGATAGACCGAATTACGGCATATTGTACGAAAATTTTGGTTACGACCGACCGGAAACGTGTCGTTTCATAAATTTCTACCATGCTTCGAATTTCGAAGCAATGATATTGGTCTGACAAATTGAGACTCAATGAATCTGTAGAAGAAAATCGGTCATTGCGGGCTTCACGGATCCAAAGCAGCGTTGGACAGGATGTTGCGCGTCACAGAGGTGTCCAGAAGGAAACTTCTGCAGCTGGGGCAGGGGGAATCATCCATCGCGCCGCCTAATTTTTTCTCCCAGTTTAGGAAGGAGTGGGGAAATGCATGCTGGGGAGGGGGCCCAGCTGTGGACCCACGGGTCCACCCGCACGTTGTCGGGGGCTCTCACCCCGTAGAACCCCGCTTCTCCTTCTCTCCGTCGCCCCGGAACGTGACTGCGAGTACTTCGGGGTCTATGTAGACAGAGGCTTCTATACTGGTGTGCTGTCCGTGCCGTTCATGTGGGCGTCGTTCGGTGCTTGATCACCTCTCTGCTCACGTCTTCTTCCGAGCTCGAACTTCTTTTTCTTAATGGCATCGATAATCTTCGTGATATTCGTCCAGTTTTCTACGGACTCCAACATCTTCTGCACCAGCGTCGGTACGTCCCGCGCCGGAAGTTCGCGCCGTGCACTCGAAGACCGTGTGTTTTACATCATCTGTTTCGCCTTGAGAGCAGTGATGGCATGTATCTGCTGGGGCTCGCTCCATCCTTTTCAGATAAGCGTTGAAGTCTCCGTGTCCGGTTAGGACTTGCGCCGTGTAGTAGGAGAGTTCCCCGAACTTCCTTCCCGTCCATTTTTTTATGTTTGGGATGCATTTATGGGTCCATCTCCCTTTGTCGGAAGTGTCCCATTGTGCCTACCATTTTTGGAGGATCTCTCGTTTCGTAGCTTCCGTCGGTCGATTTCTCTCATTCTCGTCGGTCGCGACTTCCGACGTTGTCCGTTTCCCCTTGTATAGCTGCGCTCTTCCCTCGGCCAGGAGAGACCACGGCGGTGTCGGGGCCAGAACCATCAGGGCGTTCGTCGAGACGGTTCTGTAGGAGCAGGTGATGCGGATTGCCATCACTCTTTGTGCACTGTCAAGCTTCTTCCTGTTTACCTCGAGGCGGATGAGAAACCCCACGTATTACGAACCCCGCTCATAATGAGCCCCACGCATGTAGGACTCTGTGTCAGAACCATTCTCAGCTCCCCGAGGACCGCAAAGAGTCAGAATTGATGACAGATTCGGAATTCAGAAAGCAGTCATTAAGGCTCGATGTCGCGGCAAGAGACTAGATTCAACTGTGTAAGATGACGTAAACAATTTATTCCACCACACTGTAACGGACACCATCATCAGTTCATGTACTTCACAGAAGCGACTATGCAGGGTATAGCCTCTCTGCCCACTCAAACCACTTTGAGAGCATTTTTTTCATTGTGTTTGTAAGATTCGTTCTCACGTACGCTACTTTTTTCGGAAACATCAACATGCTATGTTTGGATAAAGGATTCAAAGCGATTCAAACAAACTAAACAAGGCAGACCGGTGGGGGAACGGGATGACGTGTACGCTTCCGACACGCTCAGTCGTGTGTACACCGTCCACTTTGATGACCATGAAAGTTTCTTCTTACGGTTGCCCTCATTGAACCTCCGTGGCCCGAGATCGTTCCGAGAATTGAGATCACTGAATGGGGAAATCTGCGCTGCATATCGAGAAACCTGTCTACGAATGGAGCTTCTCAAACATGACAGCCACTGGGAAGCTACATTCGCCGATGCTGCGATTAGCGCTTGACCGCAGCAAATGCGAACCCTGTTCGCGATAATCTCATGTACTTGCGCCCCAGCAAACCCACTTGGCGTTTGGGATAAACTCAGAGATTCAATGAGTGACGACGTCTTGAATCGTTTTCGTCTTGCCGCTAACGTTGAATTACACTTCGATTCTGAGATCTACAACGAAGCGCTAGTCTTGATATAGGATCAGTGTTTGGCTATCGCGAACTGCCAACTCTCTAATTTGGGCTTGTGCGCACCAGATCGAGCACCAGTCGGAGATCCAACGATTTCCACAGGAGCCGTTTAATGCGATTCGATTCCAAGGAACTGAGTGAGCCCATATGTTGAAGAAAACCGTCTTTACTTTTGGAGCAACGTGCTGTTTACGATACGACCTTGGGTACAGCGATGGGGTGTACTTTCATGATGCTCCGGGCGGCACCGGTAAAACCTTCCTCATTTCGGTGGTAGCAACAATGCGCTCAAGAAATTCCATAGCGGCAGCCATCGCATCGTTGGGAATCGCAGCAACACTTCTGGATGGTGGTCGGACCGCCCATTCAGCTTTTAGCTTGCACAGCCCCAGACACAACATCGAAATACCTTTTGGCGGGATCACCAAAACTTCCGGCGTGGGACGAACATGTGAACTGATTATTATAGGTTGAAGTGAAAGTAGGTGACAGCTCCTCTTTCACAATGTGCCGAGTAAAAGAGATAATTATCGTCAATCAGCAATACTACAACACGAACCACCCATCTGAGATCTTCGACGAGGGCAGTGGCGTGCTACTGGGGGGGCGGAGGGGGCGGTCCGCTCCGGGCGACACTTTTCAGGGGGCGGCATTTTGGAGAATCGACCTCACACTATCAAACTTGGGAGAAGAATAGACCCCAGAGGAAGCATAACGATCGACAACCAGTAAATCCAGAACAGTTCCATCACTATAGGGAACTAGTATTCCGACTCCTTTCAACTACGAACTTTCCTTCGAATCGGAATAAGAATCTTATACTGGATGAGAGCCCTCCATGTTATTCTGGCGATCTCTCCTTTCTTAGTGTGCACAGAAAAATGGGAGCTCATAAGAGTAGATATCTAACGTATACGTATGATTCGTGTGAAAATGACTCATCGATGACGGAAAATGGGGGCGGCAATTTCGGTCACCGCCATGGGTGGCACCAGGTAGATGCACGCCACTGGACGAGGGTGAGTACTGCGGAAACTGATACCCTGTACCTGTAATTCGAATCCCACATCAAAAATTCTCAACGGGCATATCGTTTTCAGTGGAGCCATGTCAAAGAACTAGCCGATGATCCACTGCCTCAACTACAAAGTGATCTTCTCACCATCGTCGAACTTCAAGGGAAAGGGGCGAAACCGATGATCGATCTTATCGCCGTTATCTTCTTCAGTGGTCCGGGACTGCTGATAAACTGTCAAGATGGTAAAAACCGCGACAAACGGGATGTGACACTTGTCGACGACTCCTGCACAATGGTGACGCTGGGCCTCTGGCCAGAGTTTAGAGACCACCTCAACGGCCGCGAAGGACGAGCTGTCACGTTTCAGAACTTACAAGTGCGCGAATACAGCCAGAAAATCATCTTTTCATCAACCACGAACACCATCATCAGTACTGGTACTCGTCATCAAAACGTCCAACACCTCCAAAAATGGTTCAAAGATCATGAATGTATGCAAAACGAGAGAGACTCAGTTCAACTTTGAGCCAATGGCTCAAGACCCGGAATCTCCAGAGTCGATTCAGACTGGGTGAGTCAGACGGTTCGAATGCGGCACGTTCTTTGCTCTATCGTCAGATTTGCCCTGAGTACGATCTGGAACTTGAGATGGTTCTTGTTGGCTGTGACCGCCATCAGTAGGTTTTGATGCAGTTTTCCTTTTCTTTTCATTAGGTCAGCAGTGAGTATGTTGAGACGATTTTCGTTTCGATGTACTCGGTTTTGTTTTCAGTTGTTGACCGATTGATCAGCCGAAGAGCAGTTGAGTCTGCTCAAGAATCAACAACCAGTCAACCCAACTTGAACGTTTCTCGGGCAGATCAGCCCTCCGACTCGGAGCCGATACCAAACTCTGCAGATGTCTCGGTTCCCCCTCAGAAGAACAATCAGGCACAAACTCTCGATGAAACTGGCAACTCTCGCGGCTACGACGGCATGAGTGAATCAAAGACCCAAGTGGCAATCATCAATGAAGCTGCGATTCTGATTCATAAGCTCCATCGCAAACACTCCAGTTGTGAAATTGCGTTGAGGTTATCTGGCTTCAACTCCTTGTGTCGTGAAGGCACGCTGGGAGACGTCTGCAGTTCACCCCGAGATGGGGTCTGTATTCTGGCCATACCAAGTCCAGATGAGACTATTGCTGAGCTCGAAAGTCGAGGCTTCTTGTCTGTTCCGTTGGATGCTACGGACGTGTTTTACATCGAACAATTCATCGGGCCACAGCCCTTGTGTCATGATCCCAAGTGGCGTCTCGAGTGTCGAACGCTGGTTCCGTTTCGTCGAGAACTAAACTCTTTGTAGTGAAAATAAACTGACGTAGAAAACAGAATTCTCGAACATTTCATTACTATGATGAATCACCCTAAGCCGCCGCTGGCTAACATTAGACGTTCCTTAAATCTAGCACTCTCAGCCTCGAATTTATCATCTCCTGGCAGCTGAGTCTAGTATGTATATCCCAATGTTAAAATGTTCATAAAACTTGATTCGGGATTACCTAATTTCGTTTTTCTCTCGAAATCTTATATGACATCGCACCACGGGCCGCAGTTGCAAATTTCGCAATAGACGGAAGGGCATAGTTCTTTTGATATTTGTTGAATAAATAGGGAGGCCATTTCTAGTCGTTCACTACAGTCATCGTAGGTTTCCGATGACGCGAGGAGTTTCCAGTCCAGGCTGCTGTCCACCAAACGCGATTCTGATAGAGGATTGCTCGTGCCGATCGCGACGTAAGATGATGAAGCAAGAGAATGACGAAGGATGCTGTTCAGGGTGGTCGGTCTGTGATACTTCGGAAGGAAACAGCTCAATCCTTCGAAAGAATCCGGTCGTTCCCCAAAGACCACCCAGGCCAGCAGCCGAGAACCTCCCCCCCACGACCACCTTTGTGCATGGGTTCATTTCGAACGACCCCTAACCCGATGACACGGCCTCGCGTCGACCAACGACTGCCGTGGACAGGTCCAAGCCCGATCCACTCAGGACACGAAGGGCCCCGTTATTCCTCATGTTTGTGGCGACTGTAGTGATCCTGATCATCTTGGTGCGGCTCTACAGTATAGCCGGTGATATATTTCTGTGGTTTCATCTCTGTCGCTGGGGATGGAGGCGCTTCATTCAGCGTTTTGATTGAAATATAAATTTCTGTTGTTTTGACTCACTTTCAGATGTCGTGAATGTGCCCGCAAAAATTTTTGAAGGAGAGATCGTAGCTCAGGCTGCTACGCCAATAAAAATCCCTGAGAATGTTGTCGACAGCCTCGGTCAGCAAGGTGGCTCACTCTGGTTTGAGACATCAAAGTTACTGTGTCGTCAGAGCAGTGGACTTCCCATCTGCCTGGTCAGATCAGAGGCCGTTTGTCTCGTGCGACCGTCAGGATATAATGAAGACTTCTCAGGTAGAATTCAGGGCTGGCCCTTGCGGTCAGCCATGATTCGTGTCCTGGATCGCGAACTTGTGTCATCGTTGTGTGAAGGAAAACGTTTTTACATTAGTGCCGTGTAAGCAATGACAGTTGATAAAGATTACGGTCACATTCTTGTGAAAGATGATTTCTTGCCTTTTTTTTTCGAGTTCCCTAGCTAGGTGAAGGATGGCTCATGCTGTTGAGAGCTGCAGTCAATTTGTACGGCTATGTTTTAGTTATTCGACTCCGATTCCATCTGGTCGTTCTCTCCCGAATTTCGATGCGCCATCTCCGTCATGCATGGACTCGGTTAGTTTTGTTTCGGGGTCACTTTCGATCAGTCAGCTTTCTTCGATGGTGCCGTCATGGAATCCCACTACACAATACTCCCCGATCTGTTGGAAGAGTACGCAAGTCGACATTGCTACTGTGAATTTGTTCCAGTCCACGATCTGTTCAGTGTGGACGCTGTTGCGCACGCTGCGCCGTTCTTGGAATGAAAACACAGGATGAGGGTTTATTGCTGGAACGGAGAGGTGGCACAGTTGAAAAATCGGATTCGATGGGGATCGACGAGAAGCGTCTCGTTCGATCGCCAGAACACTACTGTGTAGAATTACAAGAACATCCTCTTCTCTCTCTTGCCTCCTCTCCGCCCGCGCATCTTTGAAAGTTGTATTGGATTGATCACTCGCTTCTGGAGTTCTCTAGAATAGAATGACATAATATATATATGTATATGATTTGATTATCTCCCATCCTTCATCACTTCCGGAGAATATTTCTGCACCGTACGATGCGTACGTGACACTCCCGGTGGCCGGCCGAGCCGATAACTCGGCGGCAGACTCTGGAGATTCGCGCGCTCGAGAATCGCTAGCGCGAACTTGAGCCGTTTCGAACTTCCTCGCGCGGCTGCCATCTTCCTTTCCGTTCTCGACGGCGTTACTGTGCGGTCGTCTCTCGGAAAAAAATTCCAGTTTCGTTTTCCTCGGACTCTCCGTGAGATTCCTTCGTCGAATCGTAACGTGCGTGAGTGTCTGTGTGCGTGCCTCCTTCATGTGTGACTTCCGTGGAACGATGCCTCGAGATCGCCGGAACCCGTATCCTCACCGCCCGCATGGATCTCCGCCGCAGGATCGGATAGACGAACGTCGCGAGCGCCACCCGGAACTTTCCCGTCCACTCCGCGACCGTCGTGGTTACCGGCCCGACCGTCGGAGCCCTCCTCGCGTCGTTGTTCATCGCTCCGGTCGCCGTGAACAACCGACCTCACATCCATCGACTTCCCGTTCTCTTCCGTCGGTGGTCGTCCGACCGCTCGCGCGAGCCGCGGAGCGCGCGGTCCGGCTATCGCCCGGTGCTGCCGCTCCCGGTGTTGACCGCCGCGTCAGGTCGACCCCGCGCCACGAAAGAGCCCGCGTTCGACGATGTCCCGAGCGCTCTTACGGTGAGTCCCGAGAACGTGAATGCGATCGCTTCCAAAGGGTGCTATATAAGTAGAGCGCATTCGAAATAGAGCGCACGCCTCATTGAAGCGCATCTGATTAGCGCGCACATGATTGTAGCGCATTCGATTAGCGCGCACATGATTGAAGCGTATCTGATTGGCGCGCGTATGATTGGAGCACCGACCTATCAAGAGCGCAGTAAATTCCGAGGTCGAATGACCATGCAAATGAATTACACCATCATAGCTCAGTGTCAATTTCTTCACATTATAGTCATTTTTTTTTTCGGCAATTCGACAGTCGACACAAGATTGAGTGAGAGTTTAGGTCTGGAACGTTCCCTCGGAAGCTTGCGGGAAAACAAAATTCGGGGTTTATTGTGCGTGTTAAATTTCAGACGGGAAATGATCTACCTTTCGCTTTCTTAACTGGGGAACGCTCTATACCCATGAGTACAACGAAGATAAACAGCGGATTCAGATTCACGATTCGTTGACAGCACTGATTTATTTTCTGGACAGTCGGCTCTCATTAACTTCTTTCGAGATGGCTGCGTCGGTAGCGCGAAGCCGGCATCTACCGGGGACATAGAACGTTAGAAAGGCGCAGTTCTGAGATTATTGTAGAATTGATCTTTCCCGAGCGCGAAACGCTCGGAGCGTCGCAATTTGAAGTAATGAACAATATCGCAGAGAGAATATTCGACGGTGCGCTCTCATCAGATGCGCTCCGATCATACGCGCGCGAATCACATGCGCTTCAATCAAATGCGCGCTCGTCAGATGCGCTCTAATGAGCTCTGCGCTCTAGATCGGATGCGCTTTAGTTAACGACCACCCTTCCAAAGGGCTGCTGCACGAACTCCGGAGGTCGGTATCGGCCGTGCCGCTCGCCGAGTCTTCGCCAACTCGCCGTACGGATGTTTCCTCGCCTACAAGGCTCAGCAGAATTCAATGCTCCGCCGCATGAACATGCACCGGAGCCTCAGATCGACGTGGGAAAGGATGCCCAGGTCCGCCCGTGCCCCGTTCTTCAAGCAGTCGAAGCGGTTGCGTCGAACGGGGGAGTTGCCCCCATATGCTGTGAAGCTACGTTGGGGACCCTTCGTGCGGTTTCAGCGGATGCGCTCCGCCGCCGCGGACGCACCCTCCCGGCCCGGAAATGGAAACGGCAGCGAGGCAGTCGCTGGGCCGTCGGGTACCGCCCGACGCGCTCCAGCCACTGAGCCGGAAACTCAGCAGCGTAGCGAAGAATATGGTGAACCCACTCCTGGACCGTCGGGTATCGCCCGGTGTGTGTCTCTGAAGGAGTCGGTCACCTCTGAAGAAGAGTCGTCTGAAGAAGAGCCTGTCGCCGGTCCGTCGGGTATCGCCCGATGTGAGACAGCACCGGCGCTCAGTGCGTCGAAGTTCAACTTGGAGAGCACCACCGGATCGACGAATAAAAGGAGGGAAGTCGCGCCGCCGGATGAAGCCGTCTTGAGTGGAACTGTTCGGTTCGGTCGCGTCCATCGTCCCCTCCATCATCATGATCGTGTCTCGCGTTATCTGAAGTTCGGGCGGCGACGAGGTGGAGCGAAGGAGCAGTATCGGTCGAACGCTTCGATGGATTCCATCTATCACTCTATGAGCCGGGCGCCCGAGGAGGATTTCGAGATTGTTATCCAGGAGGCCAGCGAAACCGAGAGTGAGACCGACACCGAGATGCAATAAGTGAGTTTATGAGATTCTGCGAAGATAGAATGGAAATGAGAGTCATTCCGAGGTGATACATTGATGTCGGGATGATTCGGATGGGAGTATGATGATGTTTTTAGTGAAGTGGATCGGATCTCTCCCGCTCGCCCGGGAAGAGCAGTCTGATCGGTCTAATTAGGAGCTGTCCCGTTCCCATTCGAATAATGCATGTGCGTTTGCGTCCGTCTGAGTTGGTTCCTCCATGTAGTTCGACAACACGAGCCAACCGCCAATTGGCCCGGTTCGGGTCGTCTTCCTTCAGTATGCAGATTTCTCCGACTTTGAGCGATCTTTGACAGACCGGTTGTCTAGCCAGAGCGGATCTCAGCAATCCGAGGTACTCTGTGTGGAAACGTTTCCAGAATGCCGATAACATTCCCTGTTGGAATTTCCATCGCTTGCTGAAAACGACCGCTCCGATGTCTCGCCGATTCTTTGGTATGTCGGGAGGCGCCGGCAGTGTTGCGTTTCCCTGGAAGCCGTAGACAAAGAGATCCAGGCATACATAGCGAAGGGCTTCGCAGAGAACGCAGAACCGAGAGAGAACGGACAACTCGCGCACTACCTGCCGCTACAAGCGGTATTCAAGATGGGCCCGGACAACACGGCGATCATCAAGACAAGGATAGTGAAGGACGCGGGTGCGAGGCGGAGTCACGATGCAGTCCCACTTCTGACACCAAATGTTGCGCACGCTGCGCCGTTCTAGGAATGAAAACACAGGATGAGGGTTTATTGCTGGAACGGAGAGGTGGCACAGTTGGAAATTCGGATTCGATGGGGATCGACGAGAAGCGTCTCGTTCGATCGCCAGAACACTACTGTGTAGAATTACAAGAACATCCTCTTCTCTCTCTTGCCTCCTCTCCGCCCGCGCATCTTTGAAAGTTGTATTGGATTGATAATAACTCGCGACCGGAGTTCTCTAGAATAGAATGACATAATGTATAAATATAATTCGATTATCTCCCATCCTTCATCACTTCCGGAGAATATTTCTGCACCGTACGATGCGTACGTGACAGACGCTATTGAACTAGAACGGCAATTCAAAACTTTGAAACGCGATCTTCAGGGATCAGATGATCCCGAAGGCATTCTCGGTGACATCCTGTGGATGGACAGCCATCTCACCATGGACTCTACCCGATACGAACCATTTCAATCATTCTTCCGACAGTTCTGCTTCGAGGTCCGTATACCGCACGACATTCGAGTTCAGTTTGAACCGATCGCCCGACAGGTCTGGGAGCAGAGGTCGGAAGCGTTTCGAGCTAGGTATCGTTCATTGGCGGAATTCGAAGAAAAGCATGATCGAGCTCAAACTGTTAAATCTCTACTTGCAACCCGTCTGATTAGAGAGCCTAGGTATAGACTCGTGAGGTTTCATGCTTCTTTTGACAAAGCCACCGTTATTGTAAAGTGGCATGGTGCTCATCGTCATGAAGCTCGTTAAGAATAAATTCCGTGCTATTGTCACTCATTCACTGTTTTCTTTTCCAACTTCATGTCTTGAGTGACATAATAGACTTCAAACACATTCCTTGATCTTGAACAAACCCAAACGAATTGATTAGAGGTGTCATTTCCCCCTTCCCCCCAAGCAATGAGTTGGAGTTTGCTCTTTCGTAGCATACTTTGTTTGACCGAAAGCGGGTCTTTGCCCTTTCCTACGACGCAGAGAGCGTGGGTCACTCTCACTTTTTGTTTTTGACACAGGACTGTGTCAGTGCGCTCAGTATGGGGTCTCTTCAGAAAAAAACACTATTTCCAGTCCTCCTCGAAGAGCCCCGAAAATGGCTGCGAAATAGTGAATACGGGCAGGGCATGTCTACCTAAAATCACTATGACAGGCAACGAGAGCGCGGATCTAGGTCTCGTAAGGTAAGAGTATCGGTCCACTTAGGAACGCGATACTGAATTTCAAATGAAGAGTCAGCAAAAAAGACGGTCGCCATGGGCCGCGCGTAGACACGGGCGTATGACGACTCGAAGAGTGAGACTTAAGCTGTTGTTGGCCTCTGGATCTGGGATACGAGGATCACCATTCCGATTTCGTACAAAACCGTGATTCCCTTTTCCCATAAGTTATTCATTCCGCTGATTGAGCGGTCGGAGCTGGGATATTTCGTTTAGTGACTACCATTGAAAACAACGT
>JAJSRV010000042.1:22419-38247 GCA_021527715.1 Neoseiulus cucumeris | reverse complement strand
TAGGATATCTACGAACGTCAGTCCGCGACGGATTCCCTGCTGCGCCGGCGATCGCTGTTCCGTAGACCCTCCATTGTTTCCTGACCTTTGGTTCCTCTTCCCCTCCACTCGTGTGGTCCTTCTCCTCTTTGCAGAGGGAGTCCACCTGTCTATCGCTGATCGTTTTTGAACCATTCTAGACTTTGGGCAACTCAATAAAACGCCAGAACGAACTGGCTTCTTATCGATCTCACAGAGTCCTCCCGTCAGTTTTGGACTTCCTTTCCAAAGTCAATTGGAAGTCAATCACTCACAGATCAGGGTGACAGCTTCTCAGCTACACCATAACGATAACGAAGTGCCACAAAACTGGACGATTTTCGGTGTAAAATCTCCGAAAACGCGTCCGTTAGGTGCATTTGGTATGCAATACCCTTCCTCGCAACCATATCCACCCCTCCCACAACTTTTACCTTCAACGAATCCCTAGTGTTCAAGATCATCGAGTCGGAAACGCCGGTGTCGACAAACGGACTTTCGTTTTTATAGGTGTAGATTTGTACAAAATAACCGTTGATGGGGAACACTGTCGACAACCCGAAACATCAACAGAGCGACTCGATTTGGATGAAATCGATCCCGACAACGTTAGCGACTTGTTTATCGGACAACAACCTTCGCTGTTATGGGACGAGTCACAATACCTTTGCATGGCACCTGGGCAACATCAGCGACCCCTGAGTCTTATATATATGATCATCATGCGGAGGAGTTGGCTTCCCCCACCATCTATTACGGTCAACCACTACAGTATCGACGGGGTCTGAAAGTCACTCCATTTCAAATCGTGTCGAGCGAAATTCGCCGCCATGACAGACGAGGAGCATCTCCCGAGCATAGATTACACATGGCCATGAAGTTCTTACGTCTTCGGGTGTCAAACGGTCTCCAAACCACAAACCGTCACAGTGACGACCTGAAGAAGATCACGCGTGGAATGATCGAAAACCGGAACTACATAGAGCAGTGCGTGCAGCGAAATTTTGCATTTATGACGTCGATCCCAAACTTCGTACAATATTGGATAACTCGCAAGAAGGAATTGTTCGCCATGATAAGGCGACTAGTTGAACCGACATTTTCCTTAACCTTGAGTGCTAGCGAGATCGGCTGGTCCAATTTGTTGGCTATCTTGCACAGATTACGAACGCCAACAGATGTCACCTCGACTGAAGCAGTAATCCTCGCTTTCTCCAAAGCTTATCGCACCAAGATCGTGAACGAGGACTCGGTTACATGCTGCATTTATTTCTGGAAACTGGTGCAAAACATGGAACTGGTGCAGAACATGGACTTATGGAAGCCATCCAGTTGTGGACTACTTCGTTCGAACGGAGTATCAACATCGAGGCTCGCCGCACAATCATATTTTATTATGGTTGAAGGATGCTCCCAGGGAGACACTCAGTGAAGACATGCCTGACACGATCCGTTTCCTGAACCACTTATGCACAGTGGACACGCAGTCCCTCCAGGATCAATCAGCCGCGGAGTTGCAAATTCATCATCACACGCCTACGTGTTTCAAGAACCAAAACGTCAAAAAGCAAATGAGATGAAACAGGCTTTGGAGTTCACCACATTCAACACTCTACAAAGTTTTCCCGATCGTTTCAAGCTTGACTATCAAGAATACCTCGATGTTATCCGTCCAACCATCCTCTTCAAGAGAAACATGAGCCAAATATGGACGAACACGTTCAATCGGTGGATCGCTGACACCATGAGATCTAACACAGATTTCCAGTTCATACTCGACGACCACAGTTGCGCTTCTTGCGTAGTTGATTACGTCAACAAAGGCAACCGGGGCATTTCAGATCTACAGAGACATCTGGCTGATTTGCAAGAAGATGAACCCAGCCGAGAATGCTCCGCTTTGATCAAAAGGTTGAGTCTGCGGATGTTGAACTCCGTGAAAATGTCCGTCCAAGAAGCCTCTTGGTATTTGCTGAGGCAGCCAATGAGCAAAACAAGTCGCGACGTCGTTTTAATAGATACAGGTCCTCCCAATGCAAGTACCCGACGTCACAAAACTCGAAAACGCATGGATGCGGAACATCTCCCTCCGGAATCAACGGATATATGGACAATGAACAAGATCCAAAAATATGAAAACCGTCCGCGCCGCCTGCAACACATGTGTCTGGCTGATTTCATCGCCACCCAAAGAGAGTGTCCTGGAAAACAGGACGTCGACGGTCGCCAAGAGTATACAGAACGTCGCCGACCGCTCATTCTTCGGTGGATTCCGTACCGCGTAACTGAAGAGCTACATTTTAAACGCAGTATGACACTCTTATCCTACCCTTTCTTGAACGAGCACGTCGACCTTTTGGACAACGACAAATTTCTACTTATCTTTGAACAACACATGGTCCGTCTTTACGAAACACGCGACCATTACGAGGCGTGTAAAAATTTAGATGAGTTCATAGCACGTAATCGTGAACTGTGAGGCGAAACAAGTCCGGAAAGCACGAACGACAACATTCCGAACACAGGATACGGGACCATCGGGACCCCGATCTCGACGACCAGGGCAACGCCGACATCACCCATCTTCCTGTACCAGGATCCCTTTCTGCTATCACTAGAAAACGATCCAACGTCCTGACAACTGCAGAATACTGTGCCTCTGTTTTGAACAACTAACGCTTCGGCAATGTTTGCTCGAGGTTTGGGAGCATTGGATGTGGGGTTATCAAATTGGCGTCTTGGCTGCCGACACTGACTCTTGAAATGGCCTTTCTTTCCGCAGTTGAAGCACTTGAGTTCTGAGCGCGCGTTTCTGTGCTGTTGATTATGACGAGGAGGTGTCGGTTGGTTTCTGCCGTTATGATTCGGTCTGCGTGGATGTCTTCGAAAGTTTCTACGCAGGGAGTTTCTATGACCGATTCTCATTTGAGAGAGCAATGCAGTGGCCTGATTGATCAACACCGTCATCGACCTGCTCGCGGTCGTCTTCGAAGTCGGAACCCAGCAAGTGATTAATTGTCAGGATGGAAGTGCCAGAAAGAAGCGCAATGTAACTCTGGTCGATGACACATACAAGACTGTCAGTTTGGGGCTCTGGCCAGAGTTCACCGACCTATTGAACGAATGTGAAGGAAAAGCGGTAGTCTTCCAAAACCTTCAAGTGCGCGAGTACAACGGCAAGCTCATGCTCTCAACGACGACTAACACCATCGTGACTGTTGACAGTCAAGATGTCACGTTAATGCACTTGAACAACTGGTTCATAAGCGAAGGTTGTAGTCACGGCTACGAGGAAATCATGGTATAAGCAGACTGATACGTTCGACTCAGGAAAATCAACACCAGGCAAATGCAGAATCTAATTCCGAGAGTTCGTAAATCCTAAGTGGCAGTGTCATGATCCATCGACGATGCGATTCACAAATTCGACAGTTTGATTTTCTCACTACCGGCTTCGAATCAGAAAGCGACTGCAGAGAGATTCAGAATTTCAACCATAAGTCTTCCGAAGACTCCGTATTCGTAGGTAGTTGTTTCCCAAGGAACGGGCTTGCCTAGGTTTTCCGACGTCCGGATCAGAATTCAAGAGCGAATCGTTGTATAGAGTTAAATTTGATGTTTAACTCGGTATTTAATTCGATATTAACTCGGTATTCAACTCGATATTTAATTCGGCACTCGAAATGCAATAAATGAAATGCAATGTTTCCTTTGCACACCTGTGTTTACTCAATCTCCTGAAACCACTGAGAAGGCTCAAACCCCGGACCCTAGATAGAAATCTCCGTGTTTTACACAGTGCACTTCTACCTATCTGAATCTTCCGACGCGGCACAACGCAGAAGTGTCGTAGTCAAAGCGCTAGGGTAAAAATTGAAGCTACATGTTGCGTATTCTGAGATACGGAGGTAGCTGTGGACACTAGAACTGAGTGTAGTAAACACACGGGTGGACCAATGATTACCGAAGGTGCTTTATTACATAGGTAGCTTCCTTATATAGCTTTCTGTAGTGAGAGGGGAGAAAGGGAATTGGGGCCTACCAAGAGGCCCATGGCTAACCTACAGGAGTAGTACCTATAGCAGAGAACGAGGGTAAACGGAAAGCAATTCTCAACAGCCCCCGTTTCCGTGAGGGAGTTCTCTGGTCAGTCGTTAGTAGTAAGTAAGTATTGTCTAGAGATTTGTTCGACGAGGCACTCGAGGCATCGAGTCCAATCTGATATCCACGAACATCCGCTCCCGACTCAAAGACTTTCAGCCGGATGTGTCACCTGACACTGGAAGTTCGTTTCCTTTGAGTTTTCTTGTGGTTTACATCGAAAAGAATCTCTGACCGAACACTGGGTATTAAATGTTTTGAGATATTTGATATGACATGAGTGAGAGCATAGAAGGAAGAGTCACTCCCCGGAGATTTACACGACGGTCCCAGAAATCCCTTCATTCAACCATTTGAGTCCGCTGCATTCGGTTGACGATTCGTTGCTGTCTTGATCATGTCGAAGTTTGAGGAGATCCCGCTTGAGGACATGGCTGTGCCGGAGCCAAAAGCTAGCTCCAGCAGAGAACCAGACTCTGCACCTGTCGGCAGCAGGAGAGACGCCTTTGCCGAGCAGGAAACTGTTGGTGGAGCCATGACCTGGCTATCCACTTTCGTCAGGATTGTCCAGCGTCAGCTTGTTGTACTCTGGGATTGCCTGCAGATTGGATCCTGTGCCCGAAGTCTCGTGGGTCACTGGAGAATTACGTTGACGGTGATGGGAACCGTAATCGTCGGCCTGTCGTTTCTCTGGTTGGCGTCATTTCTTCGTGAGTGCTCTCTTCCTCTGGTGATCTTCGTTGTTTTTCAATTTGCCTGGTGTCACTCGCTGTGGTCTATCTTCTTTGTTTAACCTTTTAGACGAGCTGAAAAGTGAAGTATCGACGGCGGCGGCCGAATGCCGCGGATGCGGTGGTGTTTCAACAGAGGGTGGAGCGTGGTCACCATTCTCCGATCGCGATGGAGCTGAGTATGAGCGTCGGCTCCGGACCTCAAACTTTCTCTGCCGTTCTCACTCTGCCGCCTTCATTTGCTCGTCCGTTCGCGATTCGCTTTGTTTGCTGTATCCAGTTGAGCGCGCCGACATCAGAGACCACTTTGGCCAACAAGGAGTTGTCACTCTCAGGGTACGCACCCTGTCGCAAACCACCGTGGAAACAATTTTACAGAAATATGGACCAACGCCTCAGTGTCAGTACAATGATTGGATGATCGCTGATGTTTGAATAATTTCCTTTGTACATTTCTCCATTCAATTACATAAATTCGAGATGAATTTCTTACAATTAGCTCAGCTTACTTCTTGTGTATTCACTTGTCACTTTCTTGTGGGATTACATTTCGGTTTCGGGTTTATGAAATCTATCTATAAAAGTGGTGGTGCTTATGCAGACAGTCCCTTTTCGAGTCGCTCTGCCTCGTTGGTTGCTTTGAGCCGAAAAACGACTGTCCAGGTCTTGCCACGCAAACGCCCCCCCGAGAGTCCCCGCGAAAGAAAGGCCCTTGCTGTTTGTCATCGCTTCAGGTGTCTCAAGATCTTGTTCAAGTATGTCGAAAAGAACTGGTTGCTGTAGGCGTAATCCGATTTATCTTGATGTTTGTCCGTGCTCCTTCCACGGAGGCCCTCATCCATCGGGCTCATAACTGAACCCTATTGTCATATCAGACGACCCAGACTCCATGCCCGCCCGCGAAAGACAAGTCTCCGCAGACGTCGAGTCGGCCGGCTCGCCGCTCATGTCCGACTTGGAGATCCAGGATCGTATGTCACCGGTGGAAACAAGCAGGCGACGTGAGGGCTCGTCCCTCACGTCGCGTCTCAAGAACTGGGCGTTAATAGTAATGGCAGTGTACCTGTCGTTCCATCTAATCACCGGTTTGGGTGAGATAGCTCTGCTTATCGTCTCGGTGCAGCTTGTGTGTGTTGTATATAAGATAAGAATGTGGATACAAAATCACGTTCGCGTGAATGAGTATTGATATTACATGTTTCTTCTTTTCTGAACACAGAGCAGTGGACAAGGCCGGGCTCGGCACCTGAAAATCTCGCGGTACATTTGTCGGCCCGTTTCGAGCCTAGAAGTCTGTTTCTCTCCGTTGGCTGATTCGTGTGTGTTCAGGTTGCCGTCCCCCGAACCCTCTTCCGATGTCGTGAGGATCCGAGAGGTGTCGCAGAGCGGCATTCTGAAGCTTATTTCCGTAGAAGAGTTGGAGATATTTTGTTTAGATAGATTGTTGTTCATATCCATTGATTAATTGGTGGATTAGTTGGATGCATAATATATCATGTGTCTTCTGCCGGATGAGTTCCTCTTTTGCCTTGCATGCTTCTTCTTGAGTCTATGCTTTTTGTGTGCCGATGAGTCTAGTTAGGCGATTTGAGTCTTGATTGTTTTATCGCATCTGTTTTGTTCGGCATGTTGGTTTTGATCTCTGCATGATAAGATGGGATTTCTCAAGATGTCGATGTTAGTCTTTGATGATTCATTTAGCATGCGGGGTTGTTATGGTTTCAGGCATGTGCTGTTTTTCTCTCTTTCTCTTCAGCATTTTGTTATTCACTGTCCGATTCAACCGATCGTTCGGGAGGCGTGTCCGATCGGCTCTCATTAGTTTCTTTCACTACATCTTCGTGCTTCCAGCTTGCATACAAAAGAAAAGGAATTCGGCTCTCTTGCCGGAGTCTGACTGTTAGTTTCATCTCGGACGGCTCGTGTGCGCAGCTCAGCAAGTGCGATCTAACCTCTTCTGTCAAGTCGGCTCAATCTCTCGATTTGTCGAAATGAATCCCCTGGACGCAGTTGATCTGGTTGATCTATCGGAGCGCTGTTTGAACATTCGGCGCTATGAAGACTATGAGCACGTGGGTGTTACCCCACTGTTGTACAGGGTTACGTGCCCCGACTGCGCTGGAGAGGTCAGTACGTATTATCGACCTACTCTTCATCCCTACGAGGTTGGAAAGGGCTGGTACGGAACGGTTTTACGTGAAAAGCCAGCCAATCCCGAGGAGGTCAGGGTGAATCTACGGCTGTGGGACTCGGTCACACACGCCAAGGAACTTGCCCGGCTTACGCGACAGAGGCCGATGTCGGCGTACTCGGAGTTCGAGAAGGACATGAGGGCTGTGCTCGATCTGCCCGCACACGGCCCGACATCGCTGTTTATGTCCTCCGCTGTGGTTCAGCTCTGGTCGCTGAAATCGAGTTCTTACCAGCAACTCTATGCCCGGTTGGCCAGACTCAAGGAGAGCGCCGAGGAAGCTCGTCGAGTTCGTGACCTCATGAAGGTGGTGTTCGAGTCCAACCCCGGCGAATCCCGTCGACAGTCCTTCAATGACTGGGCGAGACCAGCCTTTGAGTTGGTGGAATTTCACCCCAATGGATGGGTGGATGACTCCTCGGCACTCCAGTGGTAGAGTCCTTTCCCTGTTATTCTTTTAGTTAACTTTTAAGTAATAAAGATTAAGTTTGTCTATCATAAAAAGAAAGGTTATTGATCTTTAGTAGTTTTAGAGTTGTGGTTTTAATTAAAGGTGAAACTGTCTCTCCTTGTTTGGGGTTCTATTTTTGTTTTTGTTGGAGAGCTTCGTGTATTCGACAGTTACTCTGGTCGAATTGCCTCAGTAGTGGGCTGATAGATGGATATATTATGGTTAGGTGGAGTTTCCAGCTCTTCATATGCAGCTCGAGCTCTGTACTGACGTATTTTCTTGATTATTAAAATGATTATTACCAGACCTGACACCGATGCTTGTATTATAGAGGTTATTTTCCAGTTTAGGCAAGTAGTCAGGTTTCTCGGTGCAGGCGGTGGAGATGGAGTCGGTGGAATCCGACTTGCTTTGTATTTTGACCAAATTTCGATGCCTCCCCTTGTGGGAGCATCATCGGTTATGCAAGGAACTTGAGAGCTTGCATGTTCGATGCACATATCGATTCCATCGCATTGCACCGAGAATGAGTCATCCTGAGTTGAATAGATATTGCAGGGAGACTTGATGTCCTGACACTCGACTCCGCAATCTTCATCATACGAGAAATAGGGATATGCATGCGGGATTAGGATGGAGATCATGAGGATTTGGATCATGCACCTCTGACCTGTCCTGGTTTCCATGCTTCCAATCCGAGTAGTTGTTTTTGTTTCTCGAAAATGCTGCGGTTCAGGCACTTAGTCAGGATGTCTGATCTCTGGAGTCCTGAGCACACGAATTGGACGTCGATTTTACCTGTTTGATATGCTTCTTTTATAAAGTACAATCGCAATTCGATGTGCTTGCTTCGTCTGTACAGAGCAGGAGATTTGCTGATCGCAATGGCTGACTGGGAGTCAGAATACATTGTGATTTTCTCAGGACGGTTCAATTCCAGTAGGAGCTTGTTTGCCCAGAATATTGCCTTAGTGGTCTCGCAGGCTGAATAGAATTCTGCCTCCATGGTCGAGACGGCAATGGTCGATTGTTTGGTTGAATGCCAAACCACTGGGCCTCCCTGCCTCATGATGAGTGATCCAGTTACTGATTTCCGGTCGGTTGGATCCAGTGGCGGCGCCAGGCCGAGGCAACTGAGGCTATAGCCTCGTCGAGCTCAGAATTCGACGAGGCTAGCCTCGTCGAAGAGTCTTGAACAATACACTAGTTCACTGGTAAACCAGAGCAGTTTGAGCGTGGTTTGTTTTCTCGAGTCAGAATTCGGCGAAAAACAGCTGAGCGCAAAGCAATGCTGGCTCACGGAATATGTGCGCTAACACAGCTGATAGGAAAATATAATTTTTTTACTGAGAGGAAGATGTTGAACGCTTCGATTAAAGAGTCAACTACGTGCAGTGAATAGACGAAACCTTCCACGTCACCCCGGAATACCCATATTTGTTTTCAATTCAGGGAGAGAGAGAGTTTAGCCTCAGCAAAAAAAAAGTCTGGCGCCGCCACTGGTTGGATCGGACGCGTGGTCGGCGTCGGTGAAAGCAACTGTGCCTTCTTTTGAATTGCTTCTGTACGTCACACCTAGGTCTGGCGTACCTTTGAGATAACGTAGCACCCTCATGGCTAGAGCTAGATGATCTGGGGTGCTTTTATCGAGATACTGGCACAGGTATGACGTGACGAAACTTATGTCTGGTCTGCTTGATACCGCAAGATACAAGATTCCGCCAACCAGGGACCTGTATTGTTCACGCACATTTCCGGTTTTTGTTTTCGCGGCGTGAATCGAATTGTCACACGGCGTCGATATTGATTTGCATTCCAACATGCCAAATTTTGCAAGAAGCTCTCTGACATACTTTCCCTGATGGACATGGTAGTCGAAGTTCTCGTTCACTTGGATCTGCATTCCGAGATAGTACGATAACTCTTTGGAGGTAATTTTGAAGTCATTGCTTAGGGAATTTATAAACTCAAGTACAATTTGTTTCGTCTTTCCCACCACGAGTCCATCATCTACGTATATCGCGACGATCAGTCGTGAGCTGTTCTTGCTTCTGAAAATGCACGGATCTGTGAGGCATGGCTCCAAGCCCCTTTCCGAGAGCACCTTGCTCAGCTTCTCGTGGAACAGGAATGGGCTCTGGCGCATTCCGTACAAGCTTTTCTTGAGTCTGAGCACTCTTCCAGATCCGTCATTGTCACCTTGTGGCTGTTTCATGTAGATTTCATCTGGTAGATCAGCAGTCAAGAATGCTGTGACCACATCAAACTGATGGGCGTATAGCTTTTCCTGTGCTGCAATGCTGAGGATCATGCGAATACCCTCAGCCCTTGCCACGGGCGAGAATATCTTGTCGGGATCGAAATCACGAAACTCCTGCTGACGGAAGCCGCGTAAAACGAGTCTCGCTTTGTACGATTTTTCCGGAGATCCTGGAGAATGTTTTAGACGAAAGATCCATTTTGAATCAAGAGCTTTCTTGTTTGAAGGAAGATCAGAAATTTCCCAAACTTGATTTGAGCGAATGCTGTCTAATTCAGCCTTGATGGCTTTTCTCCATTGGTCTCTATCCGGTCGTTTCATGGCATCATCGTACGAAAGCGGCACCGGGTTTCCGTACTGGGCCTCTCCGAACAACTCCGCCTCGTTTTTCTTTTCGGGGGATGAGACCATGTGGGCCTCCGGAGTGTCCGTCTCGCTTTCGTCGGATATGTAGCGCGTCGGCTTTCTAATTTTTGATCGCGGTCTTAAGGCGCGTTGGGTTGTCTCTGGCGTTTGATCATTAGGTTTTCGCTGCTCGGCCGACTCTTCTGTAGTCTCTTCATCCTCGGGGTTGTCAGAGCTTTGCTTTGTTTCATCGGGCTGCTCATCAACAGATGGGCAGCTGTCTTCGTCCGTCGGGGGCCTCTTTGGAACCAGAAGAGGGGACCCCTTCAGAAACTCTACATCTTTAGACTGGAGAACTTTAGTTTCTTTGGGGTCGAAGACTCTGTACCCCAGGCCTCTTGGTAAGAAGCCAACCAGATGTGCCGGGGAGCCTCTTCTCTCGAATTTTCTGGGATTATCTTTTTGGTTTCTCACGAAACATTTTGCTCCGAATGGTCTGAGCATTCCCAGGTATGGCTTTCTCTTGTATATGATTTCATACGGAGATTTGTTGAGCCGTTCGTGGATCAGAGTGACATTTAGAACCGTGACTACGTAGTTTGCGCATTCTGCCCACAAGTACTTTCTGTGTTCGAAACCAGCAGCAATGAGGGCAGCACGTATCAAGTTGACAATGGTTCGATTTGATCTTTCCGCAATTCCATTGAGAGCCGCGTTTCTTTGAGGCGAGAAGGTTTGCTCGGCTCCAATGTTGTCAAGCATTTCCTGTACCTCTTCATTTCTGAATTCTCTTCCGCCATCGGAGTGGAACTCAGAAATGTTTCTTCCCATCGTGTTACGAAACCATCTGATATAATGGCGAATGCAGTCTGCCGTCTCGTCTTTGGATTTTTGAGTGTAGAGCTTTCGGAAACCGGAGAATTCGTCGGTGATAACCAAGAAATGCTTGGCCTTTCCGAGAGACTCTGTAGCAGGGCTGCAAAGATCTGCGGCCACAAAACCGGGTCGAGTAGGTTTTGCTGAGTCGGGTCTAGCATGATAACTTCTTCTTGTTTGCTTGCCCATTATGCAGGCTTCACACTTTGTAAGATCGTTGTGGTAACGAATGTTCTGACTTTTCAGAAATCTTTTTACATAGTTTAAGTTCAGATGGGCTAGAAGTTCATGGACTTCTTTCAAGCTCACGCAGTTTCCTTTGACTGCTCTATTGGTCTGAGCCAATTCATTTGCTGGCTGATCAGGCTCAGCATCCACTGCCTCCTGAGGGCAGGCGATGGCCATGTCTAGGTTCTCATTGTCGGAATCTGAGTTTCTCTCTCCCTCGTTCCTGCATTCAGGGTTTAGAATTTCCAAGTGGTATAACCCTTTGACACATGGAGCTTTTATATTGGCTCCGTGTTTCTGCAGAACGAGTTTGTTTTTTCCGACAAGGACCTTGTAGTTGTCTTGTACAAGCTGGCTCAGAGAAAGTAGATTCTTCCTCATTTTCGGAACGTAGAGGACGTTTTTGATTCGGAGCTCCTTTANGTCTGGCGCCGCCACTGGTTGGATCGGACGCGTGGTCGGCGTCGGTGAAAGCAACTGTGCCTTCTTTTGAATTGCTTCTGTACGTCACACCTAGGTCTGGCGTACCTTTGAGATAACGTAGCACCCTCATGGCTAGAGCTAGATGATCTGGGGTGCTTTTATCGAGATACTGGCACAGGTATGACGTGACGAAACTTATGTCTGGTCTGCTTGATACCGCAAGATACAAGATTCCGCCAACCAGGGACCTGTATTGTTCACGCACATTTCCGGTTTTTGTTTTCGCGGCGTGAATCGAATTGTCACACGGCGTCGATATTGATTTGCATTCCAACATGCCAAATTTTGCAAGAAGCTCTCGGACATACTTTCCCTGATGGACATGGTAGTCGAAGTTCTCGTTCACTTGGATCTGCATTCCGAGATAGTACGATAACTCTTTGGAGGTAATTTTGAAGTCATTGCTTAGGGAATTTATAAACTCAAGTACAATTTGTTTCGTCTTTCCCACCACGAGTCCATCATCTACGTATATCGCGACGATCAGTCGTGAGCTGTTCTTGCTTCTGAAAATGCACGGATCTGTGAGGCATGGCTCCAAGCCCCTTTCCGAGAGCACCTTGCTCAGCTTCTCGTGGAACAGGAATGGGCTCTGGCGCATTCCGTACAAGCTTTTCTTGAGTCTGAGCACTCTTCCAGATCCGTCATTGTCACCTTGTGGCTGTTTCATGTAGATTTCATCTGGTAGATCAGCAGTCAAGAATGCTGTGACCACATCAAACTGATGGGCGTATAGCTTTTCCTGTGCTGCAATGCTGAGGATCATGCGAATACCCTCAGCCCTTGCCACGGGCGAGAATATCTTGTCGGGATCGAAATCACGAAACTCCTGCTGACGGAAGCCGCGTAAAACGAGTCTCGCTTTGTACGATTTTTCCGGAGATCCTGGAGAATGTTTTAGACGAAAGATCCATTTTGAATCAAGAGCTTTCTTGTTTGAAGGAAGATCAGAAATTTCCCAAACTTGATTTGAGCGAATGCTGTCTAATTCAGCCTTGATGGCTTTTCTCCATTGGTCTCTATCCGGTCGTTTCATGGCATCATCGTACGAAAGCGGCACCGGGTTTCCGTACTGGGCCTCTCCGAACAACTCCGCCTCGTTTTTCTTTTCGGGGGATGAGACCATGTGGGCCTCCGGAGTGTCCGTCTCGCTTTCGTCGGATATGTAGCGCGTCGGCTTTCTAATTTTTGATCGCGGTCTTAAGGCGCGTTGGGTTGTCTCTGGCGTTTGATCATTAGGTTTTCGCTGCTCGGCCGACTCTTCTGTAGTCTCTTCATCCTCGGGGTTGTCAGAGCTTTGCTTTGTTTCATCGGGCTGCTCATCAACAGATGGGCAGCTGTCTTCGTCCGTCGGGGGCCTCTTTGGAACCAGAAGAGGGGACCCCTTCAGAAACTCGACATCTTTAGACTGGAGAACTTTAGTTTCTTTGGGGTCGAAGACTCTGTACCCCAGGCCTCTTGGTAAGAAGCCAACCAGATGTGCCGGGGAGCCTCTTCTCTCGAATTTTCTGGGATTATCTTTTTGGTTTCTCACGAAACATTTTGCTCCGAATGGTCTGAGCATTCCCAGGTATGGCTTTCTCTTGTATATGATTTCATACGGAGATTTGTTGAGCCGTTCGTGGATCAGAGTGACATTTAGAACCGTGACAACGTAGTTTGCGCATTCTGCCCACAAGTACTTTCTGTGTTCGAAACCAGCAGCAATGAGGGCAGCACGTATCAAGTTGACAATGGTTCGATTTGATCTCTCCGCAATTCCATTGAGAGCCGCGTTTCGAGGAGGCGAGAAGGTTTGCTCGGCTCCAATGTTGTCAAGCATTTCCTGTACCTCTTCATTTCTGAATTCTCTTCCGCCATCGGAGTGGAACTCAGAAATGTTTCTTCCCATCGTGTTACGAAACCATCGGATATAATGGCGAATGCAGTCTGCCGTCTCGTCTTTGGATTTTAGAGTGTAGAGCTTTCGGAAACCGGAGAATTCGTCGGTGATAACCAAGAAATGCTTGGCCTTTCCGAGAGACTCTGTAGCAGGGCTGCAAAGATCTGCGGCCACAAAACCGGGTCGAGTAGGTTTTGCTGAGTCGGGTCTAGCATGATAACTTCTTCTTGTTTGCTTGCCCATTATGCAGGCTTCACACTTCGTAAGATCGTTGTGGTAACGAATGTTCTGACTTTTCAGAAATCTTTTTACATAGTTTAAGTTCAGATGGGCTAGAAGTTCATGGACTTCTTTCAAGCTCACGCAGTTTCCTTTGACTGCTCTATTGGACTGAGCTAATTCATTTGCTGGCTGATCAGGCTCAGCATCCACTGCCTCCTGAGGGCAGGCGATGGCCATGTCTAGGTTCTCATTGTCGGAATCTGAGTTTCTCTCTCCCTCGCTCCTGCATTCAGGGTTTAGAATTTCCAAGTGGTATAACCCTTTGACACAAGGAGCTTTTATATTGGCTCCGTGTTTCTGCAGAACGAGGTTGTTTTTACCGACAAGGACCTTGTAGTTGTCTTGTACAAGCTGGCTCAGAGAAAGTAGATTCTTCCTCATTTTCGGAACGTAGAGGACGTTTTTGATTCGGAGCTCCTTTAAATTGTCTCCTGAGCGAACTGTGACTAGGATCGTACCTTGGCCTGAAACCAGCAGGCGGTGGTTACTTCCCACACGGACCTCGCGAATGTCCGAGCTCTTGGAGAATGAGGCGAACCACCTTTTGTTGTTGGTTAGATGGTTGGTTGCTCCCGAATCCAGCAAGAAATGATCACCGTTCTCGAAGGTGTCATGACTTACTGTGTATAGAGCCTCGGTGAGATTGACTCTGGGTCTCCGTCTAGAATTGGTCGTTCGAGATTGACCAGGTCTCCTAGTCGAGTTGAAAGACGACTGTGTGGAGTTGGAGGTGGCTGACTGCTGACCCCTGTTTCTAGGCGGATGTCTGCATTGACTGCTGACATGTCCTCGTGCATTGCAGTTGTAGCATGTAATGCCAGCTCGGTTTGACCGGTGTACCGAGCCGCTTTGTCCATTGTTTGAGGGATGGGCGCCCCTTCGATCTGAGCCGTTTCTGCGTTGGACGAACCTCCTGGGGTTTCGTCGATTCCTATTGCCAATTCTCATCTGGGACACCAGGGCTGAAGCTTGGTCCACTGAGCGATCTTCGGGCGCTTGCCTGGCGACCTCGGACTTGATAATTTCGATTAAGTCTTCGAGGTTTTGTTCCCCTTCTGGTCTTGCTGACCATCCCATTCGAAGCGGTTCCCATGAAGGTGGGAGCGCCCTGAGAAGTTGATTCACTTTGATAGTGGAATCAAGGTGGGTGCCGGATTCGAGTAAGTTAATTTCGAGGTTTCGGAAGGTGGCCAGATTTTCAACAATTGATTTTCCTCTAGCGAATTTGAATGACATAAATTGAGTGATTGTGGTTCCTTTTCTTAAAGCGGCGGTGTTGTTAAATCGGTTGTTCAGTCTGACCCACATTTCTGCGGCCTTGATTACCGGAACTTCGCCGTAGAAAAGGGTGGTGACCAATTTTTCGTCAATTGACGCGAAGAGGAGTTGCCTCGCTCTTTTGTTAGCCTTCTCAAATTTTTCGATCTCAATTTTCTGGGCGGGGGTAAATTCTGCTGCCCCTTGGGCCTTGGTAGGCATTTTCAATTTGCCTTCAACACATTCCCAGATGTCATCTTCGTTCTGAAGATATATTGGCATTAGGTTCTTGTAAGCAATCCAATTGCTACCATTGAATGCCAGTACGACCGGACATTTCATCGGAGTGTCGCTGGTCGATGGCATCGTTGGTCTATGTTCTAATTCTACCAAAATATACTCACTCTCGGAGTGAAGTCGGTTGAAGTCAATCGTGCTGTTAACGTGTAGCGTATTCTGAGATACGGAGGTAGCTGTGGACACTAGAACTGAGTGTGGTAAACACACGGGTGGACCAATGATTACCGAAGGTGCTTTATTACATAGGTAGCTTTCTTATATAGCTTTCTGTAGTGAGAGGGGAGAAAGGGAATTGGGGCCTACTAAGAGGCCCATGGCTAACCTACAGGAGTAGTACCTATAGCAGAGAACGAGGGTAAACGGAAAGCAATTCTCAACACTACACATTGAAGCCGCGTTCGTCCACTGTCAAATTGTACCTCA
>JAJSRV010000042.1:0-11455 GCA_021527715.1 Neoseiulus cucumeris | reverse complement strand
TCAGTTATGTGAAAAACCACGACGGCCGCAGCGAAGCGCGGCAGGGTACGCTAGTAACTTATATCAGAGTGGAGATTCCTCTTTCAGACTGTGAGCGAGCACTCCATGCCATCTTTAGCGTATCCCAGCTTGATAGAAGAGCCTTCAGAAGGGTTTCGACTTTTATGTCGCTATCCAGAGATACTCCAGCTTCGGATAACAGATTTTCAGACCGATTGTAAGCCAAAAGATTTTCTTCAATGGTTTTGCCTTTGGAAAATCTGAAGTTCATGAAATCATGAATGATGGCTCCTTTTCTAATGACAGACTTCTTCGTGAAATGCTTTTTAATTTTGGACCAGATTTCAGCTGAAGTATATTGATCAGTTTGAGGATAGCAGAGCTCCGTCATCAAATCAGTGTTCACGATTTGGAATAACTCCCGCTTAGCCTTGCTATCATTTTCTTCAAACTTAGCTACTTGTTGTTTTTGAGCCTCAGTATATTCCGTAGCTCCACTTGCCTTCTTCGGCATTTTGGTCTCTCCATTGATTATACTCCATATCTCTTTGTTTGATTTCAGATAAATCGGCGCCAACGATGAGCAGGACAAATAGCTGTGCCCATTTCGGGCCAGAGTGAGTGGGCAGACTGTGG
Source organism: Neoseiulus cucumeris (assembly GCA_021527715.1). Lineage (NCBI taxonomy): Eukaryota > Metazoa > Arthropoda > Arachnida > Mesostigmata > Phytoseiidae > Neoseiulus > Neoseiulus cucumeris. The sequence continues at coordinate 10,819 of JAJSRV010000042.1, read as the reverse complement.
ACCTTGCTGTCGCACAATCCGAGGCCATGTTCTTTTTTGGGACACCTAGACTATTCCAAAGAACTGTAGTGACTTACCTTCGTACGTTGCGGTAGAGCAAGTTCGTGCTGATAACGTGTAGAGGATTCTTACCACTCACTGATACCTGCATGATAAAGAAAGGACCTCGGACTCTAGAGAATCCACCGAGTGTTTATTGTGACACCGTACCCGTTACATATAGAGACCAGCGATGGTCTCAAGAAAGGGAATACGAAGTGGGCCCCTGATACCAAATAAGGTTACCTACCTATAAGGACATGCTATGGGTTAGCAGTAAACAGCCAGAGCAAAACTCTAGGGAATATTTCTTAACATGTTATTAATGAGAATGTTTCTTGGACAATTTCAAAGCTATCAAAGAAGGAACAAGAAGATCAGGTAGAGGATGAACTGCTCTTCAGCGCAGACACTCTAGGAAAAGCTTACCACGAAGATTGAGTGGCGGATACAGGAGCCGAACGGCACATGTGCAATCGCTTGGAATGGTTCAAGAACTACCAACCACTGAAACGGAAAGTGCCAGTGAGGAGCGCGAGCGGCCACATAATTGATGGGGTCGGGACCAGAGAAATTCAGATTGAAATCTTTGTGGACGGTCAAGTCAAGACGGCAACATTGACCGACGTCCTGCATGTCCCCGAGGTTGAACAGAGCCTCGTCTCGAATGGCAAGTTGACGGACCGTGGGTACAGAGTCGAATTTACAAGCCCCAACCTAAAGGTATTGAGCGGATCGAAGCTTGTCGCTACAGACATTCGCGAAAACGCGCGCCTCTATGGATTGAATTGCCGTACAGTCGTCGAGGAGATTCGAGCCAACAGTGGTGCCTCCTCCCCGCAACCATCGGAGGTCTGGCACGAGCGTTTCGGCCATGCACATCACAAGGCCATCGAGCAAGCCTACAAAGGAGCTGTGCTCGGTATGGAACTTGAGGGAACGATGAAAAATTCAACCTGTGAAGCTTGCTTTCTAAAGAAGCAAGCCCGGCTCCCAGTGCATCCGTCAGAGAAGCGTGCAACTAAGTGCGGTGAACTCATGCACTTTGATACTTGTGGTCCAATGAGTATTAAGTCGCCGGCAGGGAATCGGTGGTTGGCAGTATTTGTCGACGATTACAGTGGATATTTGTTCGTGCACCCGATGTGCAACAAGGATGACATCTATAAAGCGCTGGAATCCGTGCTCGTCGAGGCGGCATTTGCTGGACATAAAGTTCGCTCACTGAGAAGTGACAACGCTCCGAAATACAAGTCAACGAAGATGAAAGAGCTTCTCAATAAGCATCTGGTGAAGCATCAATTCACCACACCATTTGTTGCAGCCGAGAACGGAAGAAGTGAACGCCAATATCGGAAAATCATGGAAGCTGCTAGGGCCGTGCTGAGTGCTGCAAACCTTCCAAAGTTTCTTTAGGCCGAAGCGGCCAGAGCCGCTGGTCGCATTCGCAGTAGGGTGCCGATCAAAAGATTGGAGTGGAAAACTCCTTTTGAGATATGGTATGGGGAGAAACCGAGCGTAGAGCACATGATAATTTAGGGAAGCACTGGCTTCATATTCGTCGAGGAACACAAACGCACCAAGCTGGACGCAAAAAGTGAGCGACGTATTCTGGTTGGTTACGATGACAAGTCAAATTCTTACAGGTTGTGGTTACTCGGAAGTTCAAACGTCAAGATCTGAAGAGATGTGCGCTTTGTCGAGGCGGCTCCGAAGCAATTGACAAAAGTTCGTCAGGACTTGCCTATGCAAACGGAGAGTACAGAGAACAGTGCGATTGCGAGTTGAAACAGTACTGAGGGGGTGGAATCTGGAGATGAGTCAACGTGGTCTGAAGCAATTTCTCACTGGTTTGTGTAGAGATTCTAACCACTCACTGATACCTGAACAATAAAGAAAGGACCTCGGACTCGAGAGAATCCACCAAGTATTTATTAAGGCACTGCAGCCGTTATATATAGAGACCGGCGTTAGCCGTAAGAGAGAGGACTCGTAGTGGGCCCCTATTACCAAATAAGGTTACCTACACATAAGTTAATGCTAGGAGCTAAACATAGACGCCAGAGTAAGACTATAGGGGACAATTCTTAACAGCCCTCCTTCGCGGAGTCGTGCTCTGGCCTCCGATTCCAATGGGATACATAAGTCGAAACGGAAATGATCTCTTTTAGACCAGAATTCAGCACTATCCATTTTCAGTAGATTCCATCAGTCCGCTCGAATAGCACTCTTCTTTCGTCTACGGGTTATAGTATTTCTCAGTCTCAGTCATTCAAGGAATTTCGTTTAAAACACAAGTTGATTCTATATTNAAGTTCTCGCACCACGTCTCGAGCCGCTGTGTTTATGTTTCGTAGCAGACGGACGTCTCGTGCTGTCTGTAGTGTGTCAACAACCTCTGCGAACGTTTCCAAATTCTCTCCAGTCAACTCTGTGTCCCATGAGATTTTTTGTTTCCAGAGTGATTGTAGTAAAATCTTTGCTTTGATTGTGACCGGAGAAATGAGACCGAGAATGTCGAAGATGCTGGCTGTTGCTTTCAGAAGTGAACGTTTCGTTTTAGCGTTTGTTGTCAGGGTTTCGATTGCTGTCTCTACCGGAATCGTTAAGCTGTCTGAGCGCTGATCCCAGCCGATACCAAGAAATTTAGAGTTTATTTTATCGAAACTGACTTGACAATCAGGATCCGGGAGGGAGTCTCTGATTTTCTGACCCAAAACTGAGCTGTTGGTCGCCCATTTTCTGAGTTTGAAACCTCCTTCGTTAAACGCTTTAAACATGAAATCGAAACTCTGCCAACCGTTGTCTGTTGAGTTCGACGTGACTACCAGATCATCCATGTAGAAATGTTCGTCTATATCTCTGAGCAGATCTGTCTTGTCTGGGTATTGTTCGATGAGCTGGCGAATGTGATATTTAATGCCTGCGCAGTGAATGAAAGGACTCGAGACGATACCGAAATCTAAAACTGTGCTCCAGTACTCTCTGACCTCCGCCTGAGGGTTCTTGCTGATGCCTGGACGCCAGAAGAACCTCAAAAACGTTCTGTGGTCTGGATGAATTTTGTACTGAAGGAAAGCCTGTTGGATATCGGAGACTATAGCAATCTCGTCTCTTCGGAACCTGAGCAAAACCTTGATGATATCCGGCAACAAGTTCGCTCCACAATGCAAGACATCGTTTAGAGCTGCCTCATCTTTCCTGCGCGCGCCGGCGTCTTTTACAACTCGAACTTTGAACGTACCCTCTGCCTGAGAACCTTTGACAACTGGCAGGAGCGGAAGGTAGTGAACCAGTTCGCCTGGCTTCTTCGGAGTTGCCAGCTCCGCATAGCCTTTGCTTACATAGCTCTCCATCTCCTCATCGACCGATGCCAAAAGACTTGGATTCCGACTAGCTTTGCTGATGAATCGATTGAGACTACCCCGAGCGATGTTTTCATTATCGCCGAGATATCTCAGACTATCGGAACGGAATGGCAGACTGACTTGATATCTCCCATTCTCCAAGCGCTCTATATTATTCTCGTAGAAATTTTGAAGATCGATCTCTGCGGAAGAATCCGCCTCTTCTGATGGGTCTTCTATGCCCAGCAAGTCTGTTGACCAAATTTTTTGTAAATCTGAGCTTAATTCGACTTTCGATCTTTTTGTCTTGAGCTCTACTTCGCTTGGAAGATGGGATGATACGTCGTCACCTGATGGAATGGAAACTGCGGTCATGCATGTGACCCTGGAGACTGGAATTCTGGTGCCCGGCTGATATAAATTCGCCGTTACCAGAGCTGAACTTTTGAAATTTTTTCCGCTGCCCGGCTTGTCTTTGCCTGAGAGCACCCAACCGAAAATCGTGTTGGTTGCGACAACCCTATCCTCGAAGACTCGCTCCTCGCCGCACTGCAGGCCTGCGAGAGCATCTTGACCTATGAGGATGTCGATAGCTCGCCTTGCCACGTTTTTCGCGTGGTCTGCAAGCGGGGAAACACCCCAATCGTCTTCCATGACTGGAAAATCGCCTTTAGCGATCTCTGGAATGCCTATCACTTTCAACTGGATTGCCTGCTTTTGATCGAAACGGCTTTGGAGACCGACATCGAAAACACTGAACTTTTTGTAATTCGACACCTCGCCGCCGATCGTGCTCAACGCGAGCATCTCGCTATCCGACGGTTTTAAGCTGAGCGCTTCGACTGCGAACTGAGAGATGTATGAACGTTCTGCTCCGGTGTCCAAAAGAAATCGGAAAATCCTTCTGGCACCCGGTGAGCTGACCCATGCGAGTCCGGTTTGGAAGAAGATGGTTGGTCTACTAGGTTCTCTCCCTGAACACGAAAGGATCTGCGTTGACAGTCCTGAGAAAACTTCCCCTGATGACTTATCGAAATTGCACATGATCGCGTAATGACTCTTACTGCACCTTTCGCACTTGATATTTCTAGCCCTACATTTTTTAGCAAAATGATTACGGCGGAGGCATTTAAAGCAAGCGTTGTTTCTCTCGATAAGTTCCTTCTTCTCCTCTAACGTGAGGTTCTTAGGGCATGCTTTGCCTTCGTGCTTCGGGCTTGAACAAAAAATGCATGAGTGATTTACTTCTGAATTCTTAGCGAGAAAACCAGCGCTGCTTTTTCCTGCCTCGCCGTTGTTTTTCCACGGTTTGGAACCGAACTGCTTGGACCTATTGCCCTTAAACGAATCCTTACTGAAGTTGGGATTGTTTGAACTGCTATGCCCGTAGGCTCCTATGGGTTTAGAATCCCTTTTGATTTCTACCTCTTCCTCTAGGAAGTCTATTAAGAGCTTAAGCTCGCTTTCCGAACCGTTCGAACTCGTTCTCCCTCTGAGGCACATTCTCGTGAAATTTTCTCTAATTGAGGTCGGTAGACGACTCATAATGCATGGAGTAATCGTTGTAGAAAGCGATTCGAAAGTCTTCCCCAGAGAGATCAGAGCCCGAACGTTCTGAGAAAGCACCGAAACGAAGTGAAAGAACTTATCGTCGACGTGGAGGTCCCTTGCTGAATAGAGCTTCTGTATCTCGAATACGTGCTCCTTCTCGGCGTCCCTCACTCGTCCGTAACGTCTTTCGATGATTCGGATGGCCTCTGCGTACTGTTGAGCGTTGAATTCAAGGTGTTGAACTTCCGCTGCTGGACCTTGCGCGAGCGAATCTTTCAGAAGGGTGAACTTCTCGATCGGGCTGATGTTTCTATCGTGGACGTGGACCTTGTACTGTTGCCACCATTCGCGGAACTTCTTGAAATCACCGGAGAACTTTGGAAGTTTCCAGTGTCTGCCTGGAGCCGGTAGGACGCTCGTTTCAGCCTCGCGGTTTTTCTGCGGGAGGCCTGTGGTGATCTCGCACTCCGCGGCGAACGATAACTCTCTGTAAGTTTCCTGGATCTCGAGATAATCTCTCTCGTACTTGTGAACTCTTTCCCAAGCTTCGCTGTATTCTTTTTCCTCTCGATCCACCAACATCGGCATTATTTTGTCGTTGAGTTCTCTGATCTGGTCATACGTTGTCGTCGCTGCAGCGAACGCCAGCCTCGCGGCTTTGCGCGTGGCATCGGACCTCTCCTCTTCGATGCATCTTTCAAACTCAGTTTTTGATTTCGTGAAGTTTGCTCGGAGGATGCCGCGTTGTCTGACGAGACCATTGACCAGCTTGACTGCGGCTGCTGCACTCGGCTGCTTCCCCGACGATGTTGACTGCTTCTCCGTCGTGTCATGGGCGCCTGTCGGCTCATTTTCATCGGCGGTCTCTGGCATGTCGAAAACTCGTGATACGCTGCGCTGTTCTCGAATCGGCTAGACTGCCGGCGTATGAAACGCTCTGAGCCCACTGAACGAGTCTTGCTGGTGATCGAATGCGAGACTCGAAATCGTCGCTCGATCGATGACCGGAACCCTCGTTAGGCTTATCGGTTCTGGTGCTATAACTTTCTGAAATTCGCGACTTCGGCTGTCAAGCCTGCGGGAGCTATTCGTACTCACCGCCTGAAGCGGAATTTGCTGAACACTGACACCGTCCGACGACTGAAGCACTGAATGCACGCTGAACTTTGCTTCTGCTGGACCGGCCCCGCGTGCCGTCGCTGATGTGAATTTTTCTGAGTGTAGAACTCGAAAAATCTCCGGAATCGTGCGCGGAAGATACTGAATGCACCGATTCCGCCTGGAGCTTTCTTGAAAACTGGATTTCACCGAGTCGTTTCGCCTGAAACGCGAGATGCCTGTCCGAAGTCCGGTCGCTACCTTCCGGGTCTGGAATCCCTGGCTGTCTCGTCTTCGATGCTGAACGTCGGTTCGAAATTCGCTGCCACCAAATGTTACGCCCGTTTGGCTGTCCGAAGAGAAGAACTGCGAGTTTGGTAATCTTTATTCTTTCGGAGCCGTCGGCGTCGCGTGAACACTGCTGTTGCTGCTGGATGTTCCAGCTTCGAGTGTGTGTTGAGGCTGCGGCCGATTGCCGTCCGCCTCCTCTCCGAGGCTGCCAGAGAGGGCAACCTCGGAATATCTGGATGTTCACGACGTTCGCACGACGGCTCCTCTTTTTATTGAAATCATTGATAACTCTTTCGCGCTCTTCCAACGATTGCGCCACATCTATAAAGCGCTGGAATCCGTGCTCGTCGAGGCGGCATTTGCTGGACATAAAGTTCGCTCACTGAGAAGTGACAACGCTCCGAAATACAAGTCAACGAAGATGAAAGAGCTTCTCAATAAGCATCTGGTGAAGCATCAATTCACCACACCATTTGTTGCAGCCGAGAACGGAAGAAGTGAACGCCAATATCGGAAAATCATGGAAGCTGCTAGGGCCGTGCTGAGTGCTGCAAACCTTCCAAAGTTTCTTTAGGCCGAAGCGGCCAGAGCCGCTGGTCGCATTCGCAGTAGGGTGCCGATCAAAAGATTGGAGTGGAAAACTCCTTTTGAGATATGGTATGGGGAGAAACCGAGCGTAGAGCACATGATAATTTAGGGAAGCACTGGCTTCATATTCGTCGAGGAACACAAACGCACCAAGCTGGACGCAAAAAGTGAGCGACGTATTCTGGTTGGTTACGATGACAAGTCAAATTCTTACAGGTTGTGGTTACTCGGAAGTTCAAACGTCAAGATCTGAAGAGATGTGCGCTTTGTCGAGGCGGCTCCGAAGCAATTGACAAAAGTTCGTCAGGACTTGCCTATGCAAACGGAGAGTACAGAGAACAGTGCGATTGCGAGTTGAAACAGTACTGAGGGGGTGGAATCTGGAGATGAGTCAACGTGGTCTGAAGCAATTTCTCACTGGATAGTGTAGAGATTCTAACCACTCACTGATACCTGAACAATAAAGAAAGGACCTCGGACTCGAGAGAATCCACCAAGTATTTATTAAGGCACTGCAGCCGTTATATATAGAGACCGGCGTTAGCCGTAAGAGAGAGGACTCGTAGTGGGCCCCTATTACCAAATAAGGTTACCTACACATAAGGTAATGCTAGGAGCTAAAGATAGACGCCAGAGTAAGACTATAGGGAACAATTCTTAACAGCCCTCCTTCGCGGAGTCGTGCTCTGGCCTCCGATTCCAATGGGATACATAAGTCGAAACGGAAATGATCTCTTTTAGACCAGAATTCAGCACTATCCATTTTCAGTAGATTCCATCAGTCCGCTCGAATAGCACTCTTCTTTCGTCTACGGGTTATAGTATTTCTCAGTCTCAGTCATTCAAGGAATTTCGTTTAAAACACAAGTTGATTCTATATTTACTGAATCTGAGGCTGAGAGTTTTCAGCTATGCCTCTCTGTCAATTGTATAAGAAGTTGGCCTGAGGATACGGAGATCATTCGCTCTGGAACATCTCATTGTTCACCTGTTCCTCTTCGAGATGTCTTCTCAGTCCAGTCCTGTGGAGTTCTTTCCGTTGTTGCCCGAAGATGCTGTCGAGCTTAACATCGAGCCGACTGTGCAGGATCCAGAATCTTCAAGCTCAACTCCATCTGAATCGTTTCTTCAAGCAATGAGCAGAGTGTGGCTCAGAATTCGCTCACTCGTCCGGTTCAGTTTGGACGCCATCTGGGGACTGAGGTGGTTCCTGTTGGCGGTGTTAGCAGTTGTTTTCATCGTCGTTGCCTCAGAAGGCATCACCACCGTCGGTAGGTTTTGATGTTGTCTTTTGGTAGGGTCAGTACTGGTTCTGTTTAGATGATCCTATTTTGATGCGCTCAGTTCATTTTTCAGTGGTCGATCGGTGGATCGGGTACAGAGCGGATGACTCAGCTCTGAATTCAGCAACCAAATCATCCCAGTCTAACAACACTCGGGCTGTTCAGCCCTCCGACTCGAACATCAAACCAAACTCTCCAGAAGTCTTGGTCCCAGCTCACGAGACTCGCCCGGCTCCAACCAATGAATCTGGCGATCAGTCCGGTGACCAGAGCGGCACGATTGAAGTAAAGAATCAATCGGCAAACCTCAAAGACTCCGAGGCTTTAATGCGGAAAATCCATCTCAAGCATTCAAGCTGTGATGATTCGCAGTGGTTTTCAGGCTTTCATTTTCTATGTCGAGAAGATTCTCTGGGTGACGTCTGCAGTTCACCCCGAGATGGGGTTTGCATTCTGGCTATCCCAAATCCTGATGAAACAATCACCGAGCTCGAGGTACGAGGTTTCCTATCAGTTCCGTTGGATGCATCAGATGTAGATTCTTTGGAACATTATTTAGGGCCACAGCCATTATGTTATGGTCTGAAGTGGCGTCTTGAGTGTCGAACGCTCATTCCATCTCGCCGTGAATTGAACTCTTTGTAATTTAAATAAATTATTTTGTAGAATGTAATTCTCGAATATTCCATTCCTATGATGAATCATTCTAAGCCGCTGCTGCTTTACATTTAGATATTTTCTCATATCTTGATTTCTTCAACGCTACTTTATCTTCTTTAGGTGTTTGAGGTCCAGTCTAGTATGTCTTGACATTATTTGACCTGCAGAACTGAATTCGAGATTACCTAAACATATTTTCCTCTCGAATTACTATATAAAGAGAGGTCAGTCCTAGTTTTTCATTCTCCCTCTTCGTTGTCAAGAGCTCCCGGCATGCCATATCCCGGTTGCTGTGAGTTGAATCCCATCGTTATTGAAGAGTGCGACTGTCAGCCTCGTCATAGAATGGTAAAGAAGGAGGAGTGTCAGCCCTCCCACTCCAGGAGTCACCTCAGTCTCCAGGTGGAAGAAGAACTTCGAAGGAACCACGCGAATCCATTTAACCCGATCAGGCCTGCCAGTCGACCGCAACCAGGACCCGAAGCGTCACCCCCAGCGACAGAGGCAGCCATCACCGTGAGTTCCCATCAAGTGCGGAACGCTGAACCTCATTCACGGATGATCGTTCGAGAGCGTGGAAAGGCGTCGACTTGGCTGCCCAGAATTTCCTTGGCCCTAATGTTGTCAGGAACCGTTGGAACATTCGTAGTGATGTCGAAAATCTACGCCACGATGGGTGAGCTATTATTATGGATTCATCTGATCAAATGGGGTCGGTGGTTATTATTCAGATAATTGTGAATTGGTTAATAAACAAGCTCCTTTGTTCCACATGCAGATCTTTTGATTCAGAATAGTCAGACCAGTCCAGAGCAGCGGACTGAACTCCGCAAAGAGATTGACCGGAGCACTGAGAGTCTGACCATGCCGAAAGATCTTCGGCAAGAGGGTTCACTTCGTTGGTTCGAGACCTCCGAACTACTGTGCAGACACGGCAGTGGGCTACCCATATGTCTTGTCAGGTCGGACAACATATGCCTTGTTAGGCCCATAGGCTTCAGCAACTCTACCAAAGGACGTGTTCAGGGATGGCCACTCAAGTCCTCCTACGTGAGGCTTCTAGATGCTGAGCTATACTCCAGTTTGTGTGATGGAAAACCAATTTATATTAGTGCCGTATAAGATTAAGAAGAACAGACAGACTGTGTTGAGATACATGAAAATAGTCCCTTCATCCCCTTAGTATTCTAGTTAGGTCCCTCAGGTATATGCAAGATGCTGAGAAGAGCATTCAATCCATACGGTTACGTAATTCTCATTCGCATTCAATTCCATCTGGTTGTTCTCTCCCAAACTCCGGTGCCCCGTTTCCAAAAGCATGAGTTCGATTATTTCAGTCTTGGTTCATCACCGTTCCGTCAGATATCCGAAGATTCCTTCTTTCTCAGTATTTCATGCTTAGTTTTCTTTCAGCAAGCTCCTTCTCTCAAGTGATGGTAGCGCCATTAGTTTTTCGTACAAAAGGTTCCCTTCAAGATTATTTGATTCAGTTAGATTCATCTCAGCCCTCCCGAGCCAGGATCAGCCCGAGAGCCCGCAGCCTTCTGTTCCACCGCAGCCCTCTAGTGAATTGAAGATGTCGGAAGTACCACCACACGCTCCAACCAGCAATGCTGTTAGGCCGCGATGCAATCCCGTCTCCACAAGTTCTTCCTCGACCACGAGTGCACCCGCCAGCTCATCCGTTCGCACCAGATTTGTTCCAGTCAGAGAAAAGCGGTCCTACTCCATAGCGGATTTCAAGTCCTGGGCATTTTTGCCCTTCATCTGCTTTTCTTGCGATCGAGATTGTTCAACACACCCCCGCTTGCAACTTCAGGAGATGGAGGGGCTCGTGTTCAAGCAAGGAGTTCCCATGTTGAACAGCGCCGATGATGTCAGAGTTCTGTACCGGCTCATCGATCACGCCACGGAAGAACTCCGCTCCCTGGGACATCTGCCGAAGAATGGAGAGGAGCCCTC
>JAJSRV010000041.1:1092414-1109621 GCA_021527715.1 Neoseiulus cucumeris | reverse complement strand
ACGAGACTGAATCTGGAAGGGCGGTTATAAGCATCACTGATCCACTTGTCGGATTTGTGTTGCTAAGTGAACGAAACACTCAGATTATCAGAAGAAATGCTTCGAATAAACACCGATCTTGTGAACTTTGATGTCTGTTCTTTCTTCCCACAATGAATGACGAGACAAAAGTTCACGTCCAGACAACGTGTCAATCACCCCCAGAATCTCTTTCGCACGATGGTACAGCGATCCCTACTCGTTCCTCGTCGAACGATCCTCGTCAGTTACCTTGGCTTCTTCGCGTAACTTATCATATGTTCGTCAATTCACTGTTCATAGCTATAGAAAAGCATTGCGGTTATTTGCGGTTTTTAACCGCGGTTCTCGGTTCCGGCATTTTCAGAACCGAGAATCGCGGTTCCCAAAAATGCGGTTCTCTGCGAAGTCTACTCACAACCCAGGACCTACGCGAAAAATCAGTGTCGGGAGTTCCGCATCGAGCGAATTTTATATTGATGGAAGGATCACGGATGTTTTGTCGGCTCTTCGTGCTGAGCATTCCCACTCTGGTCAGTGCCAAGAGACGACTTCCCGCGAGTCGTATGTTGCAGGCATCAGTTCGGAGCGTGCTCGGAAGCTGCGTGTCGAAGTGACCGAGAAGCGGGGGGTTCACTAGCCGGCGTTCAAGGACTTCGTGTTGATCTGTTCACACGAAAGGCGTCTCGTACTTGAGCAGAGCGTTCAAGGGGGCTGCAATTTTGGAAAAATTCTCTATGAATTTCCGATAGTAAGAGCATATGCCCAGGAAGCTTCGAACTGCTTTTTGGTTACTTGGCGTTGGGAACGACTGGATTGCGCCTGTTTTTGACGGGTCCGGTCGTATTCCGTCTCGGGTGACCTCGTGCCCAAGAATGTTCAAGCTCGAATCGCCGAAAGAACACTTTTTTGCGTTCAGCGAAAGGTTCGCCCGGTTCAAGCACTCTAGAATGTCCCGTAGACGTTCGCTGTGTTGTTCGAGCGATGTACCGAGCACACACACAGGTCGTCGAGGTAAACCAGACAATGCTTCCAATTTCTGCCTCTGAGTATGGAATCCATGAGCCTTTCGAAGATAGCTGGTCCATTTGAGAGCCCGAATGGGAGAAAACTCGAACAGTCCATCCGGAGTTACGAATGCTGTCTTTTCCCTGTCTCGTTCCTCCAGCGGGCATTGATAGTAGCCCGACTTCAGGTCGAGTGACGAGAAAAAGCTGGAACCGGCGAGGCAGTCTAAACAATCCTCGATGAGCGGAATCGGATAGGTGTCGCGTTTAGTGATCTTATTTGGCTCTCGGTAATCGACATTCTTTTTCTTGACGAGAACGACCGGGCTATTCCATGGACTAGAGCACTCCTTGACGATACCCTGGGCAAGCATTTTTTTTACTTCCATTGCTATGATCTCTCGCTCCTTGGGGGCATACCGTCTCGTGTATCTGCTTCTGACTTGTTCGTGGTGGCCAGTATTGATCGTCACTAAGTGAGTCTGTCTGGGTGGTTTGTCTTTTTGCGGAAACAACGCTGGAAATTGTCTGAGAATTTCTTTTATGGATGTGCGCTCGGTTTCGCTGAGCGCGCTGTTGATTCGGCTGTCGATTTCTTTGAGCGTGTCTGCTGCAAGCTTCTGTTCGTTTCGATGTTCGACGTTTCACCTCAATGTCGATGTCGCCAGCATCGGGTTACTGTGTTCGTTCGCGACCCGTCGCGACGGGCTGGGATGTAGCCATCTGCGCGGCTGTAACGATGCTTGCCGATGTGACCAACTCGGTTACACCAGTTGCAGATCGGCAAACCTTCCGGGGTTCTGCGGTTCCCGGTGAAGAGCGGGTGCGGCTGACGTTGAAATTGCCCTTCGAGCACGATGATCGGTGGCGCCCTGCGGGCTGGTGGGTTGGCTTGTGGCTCTCTGCGTTCAGCAGGTCGTGCAGGTGACCTGGCGCGCTCCGCGGGTTCCGGGCGACGCCACGACACTTGTCGCGCAGGAGATCTCGCTCGTGGCGGAGATGCCACGCGCGCGAGTGAGCGTGAGCGAGGGGTTCACGAACGGCATGCCGTTCAAACACTCGACGAGACTCTGCCGCGGCAGAGTTGAAGCGATTTGCTCATCAGGATTGCAGCTTTGATGAACGTTTTGATGAATCGCCGAATCATCTCTCCTTCCGCCATTTTCGCGTCGAGCTGTTTGCAGGGTACTGCCCCGGATGCCAGAATCCCGGATGCCAGAAAAATACCCTCTCCCACTCCAAACTTGGCGGGATTCACTCTGGACCGAAGGTTCCATGCATAGCGCAGATTCGCGAGGTTTGAGAGCCGGCCCGTGTGCTGTAGCTCAGCTTGCGGGATATGTGTTTGCACATATTTTCCGGAACTCAAGACCCCACGTCCCGAACATATGGACCTCTGTGGGGATAGAGATCCCGGCAGCCAACGAGGCGGCCTACAACCGAATCAGGCATTCACTCCTCGTACATCGGTTGAATTCGAGCCCTTTACAGGGAGTTCAAACAGATATCGGCAGGCTGTACAAACTTCATGCAACCTCCGGAAACAACTGTGGTGTCGGCTTCCAGGTTTCTCAGTACGGTTTTGGTGTATTTACTAATGTGGAACCTGACACTATACCACACCAAGAGTCTCTTGCCGAGCTAGCAGCATGGAAAGTGCGTTAGTTTACGCGAGAATGATAAAGCATGCCCGGCAAATACAGGGTAGTCAATTTTGTTAGGGAATTTCTTCCCGTCATTTTCTTTTGATCATAACTCCTCGAATTCACATCCGATTTTCAAAAACTTTTTTTTTGTCTTAAAGCTGGTCCTTCCGGCTACAATTTCCCGGCTCATTTTTATTTCTATCTCTCCAGGAAGGCGTATGAAAGCAAGTTTAGTGGAAAATTTGATGTTTTTTTTTTCGACAATTCGATTCGGCTCGCAAATCTCGATGAGAAGCGAGAGCGAGATGATTCCGGTGGCATTCGATAGAGGAACCCTTCAACAAACAACGCTACAGGATCCAGATTTTTTTACCTCACGAGGTCGAGATTTGGCGAGGGTTTCTGTCGACACAACGAGGTAGAAGGAGTCGAGGAACTTCTCGCATCCTTCAATGATTGGCTTGTAACTTGAAAACTGCGCGTCTGACCAAAAAAAGTGTGATGGCAAAAGTTGCGTATCTTGAGCCCGTCTAGCCGATAAGACACTTTCCGACCCTTTTTTCTCCATCGAAATTTCACCTTCCCCGACTGGTAGTTGAAGCTTGATTAAAACGAATGGAAATGTTGAAAAATCCTCCCGATTGAGTCGCTCCGTCCCATTGGCAGCATGCCATGTTGTTTTTCTTCGAAATTATGACGCTGTGGGCTTAGCAGACGAGTTCCGTCGATTAGGAGCTGTGAAAGCTATTAGTCGGAGCAATGGCGCCAAATCTCAACCTCGTGAGGTGAAAATGTGGATCCTGTAGCGTTGTTTGTTGAAGGGTTCCTCTATGGAATTCCACCGGAATCAGCTCGCTAACGCTTCTCATCGAGATTTGCGAGCCGAATCGAACTAAATAAATGAATTCTTCCTGGCTGATCCACTCAGCCAATTTTATTCAACGTCGCCGGTATTACCCTTGGGTATTGCTTCAGTAAACGGACCCCCAGAAGATGCAAATGCCCCGGGCGAGGATCGAACCCGGGACCTACATGTCTTGAGTCGGGCACGTTTGCACGTCGCCACGACCGCCGACAGCCGAATCGAATTGTCGAAAAAGAAAAATCAAAACTTTCGCTAAACTTGCTTTCATAAGCCTTCCTGGAGAGATAGAAAATGATCCGAGAAATTGTAGCCGAAAGAACCAGCTTTCAGACAAAAAAAAATTTTGAAAATCGGATGTGTTTTCGGGGAGTTCGGGGGTTTCAACCGCCGGTTGAACCTTGCGGTCCCGCAGAAATGCGGAAGTCAGGCGGAAAGCCCAACAGTTTTCAGAAAGCAGTCTGAGCACGAAGAATAGGAGGAGTAGAACGTTTAAAAAAACTTCCTTGTAAGGAGGGGCCGAACTGGTACTCTCATTATCTCCGAAAAGCTGCAGGTAACGGAAAAGTTGCTGAAACAAGGAAAGCAATGGAAGAGAGATTTTATTCTTGCTATTTTTCCAATTTGATCGTTCTCTTGGAATTCCATCCACAAGCATTGGGGCTCCCTGTTTGAATCAGTCATGACTAGAGCTTGGAAGTTTAGGCATTATTCATCAATCAGCCTCCATCAATCCATGGATAAACTGATCGCAAGTTGATTATTTCGATGATATTCGCCCAACAAAGTCATGGGCTGGAATAATCCGGCACTATTTCACTAAATATCCATCAATTCATGTTGATTGATGGAGATTCAAAAATGATTAATGCCTGAACTTCCAAGCTCTAGTCATGACTTCGGTTGAATCCTCTGGATCTTGAGGATTGATATCCGTGCCTTCCTCTCTTGAATCGAGATGGCGCAAGAACCCTATTGCACCGTTCACGATGACGTCATCGACGTCTACATTACACGTAATCATGTACGGTTTACCCAATTCGAGCGGTAACTGACACGGTAGATTGCCACAGCTGGTCAATTTCATTTTGTGAACTTTTGTTCGCGCACTCGTTCGCTGTTTTTCATCCCGACATCCTGTACAGTGCTACCTCGATTATATCAACCCCCATGTTTTTCGTCCCGGATCATATTATCTCTTGTGACTGAATATGACGCCCACCTAACCCACTGTGCGACCCACTGTGTAACCCACTGTGTTTCCTCTGTGTGGGCCACTGTTCGGCCAAGTGCGATCCCACATGAAATTAGGTGGTTTTGGTGGATATTTGAACCCATTGTAAACGGCTAGAGTTGGTATTTTTCCTTTCCTCAAAGTCACTGCACACGTACTACACAACTTTATCCCTTCCTTTGGACATCCCATCCTTTCCAACAACGCCGCGTAACTATCTTGAACTTCTCGGAGATCATTCCGAAACCATAATCGATCGCACACTGCACAAACGTGCCCGTATTCTTGTTCAATGAATTCTTTCCGGAATCTCCGGGACGCAATGGATTCACCCCTCGCTGTTCCATTATCCATCACGATCTCTTCGGTACACTCAATATCTCCTAAATCATATATTACCATGCGACGATCTGAATTTGACTCGACAATACTCTCATCCTTCTTCGACGATTTTCTCACCCCTCCCACTTCTAAGTCACTTTCCTCGCCGGACTCCGTCCCCCTCGGTTCAACACGTGCCCCGGAACATGACATATCTTGGAATGCGACTGCCGGTCTCACCGGTCCGTCGACGGCTTTCTCCCCAGTTTGAGCCTGACCAACAGCCACTACAAAATCGAATTGTTAATTAAACGTCCCGGTCGTCCCCGAATTCAATCCATGAGTTTTCTGTTGTCTCCCCGTATAGCTCCGATTCCCTCACCAGACTCCGTCCTTCGTGATTGAAGCCTCGCTCCGAAGAACAACATATCCCGTAATGTAACTTCAGATCCCCCCATCTCTCGCCTTCCTTCTCCTTTGATCCTTGTCCGGGAATCAAATACTAAGTCGAGGAATGCAACATCCACCGATTAAGACAGCCGAATTTCGCCGCTATCTATGACTTCCATGTTGTCTCCCCTTATTACTCTGATTCCCTCACCAGACTCCGTCTTTCGTCGTGGAAACTTCGCTCCGCAGAGCAACACGTCCCGGAATGTGACTCCAGATCCCCCACGTCTCTCGCCTTCTCTCTCATTCAATTCTTGTCCAGAAACCACTGAGGAATANGAGAGAACACACCCTATACGACTCCCTATACCTTCTCAAGAATCAGGGGAGCGGCTGGGGACATTCTGCCGAATCTAGGGACTAGTCCCTAGACTGTCAGGCCGTCGCGCGGGATAGAGGACGCAGGTATACCATTCTTTCGTAGAATTGCCGTCGAGCCAGGACGCTTAGAGCGGTATACCGAGTTTACGTTTCGAAGGAGCCGGAAGACGAGATCGCGACGAGAATCAGGAAAAGTTCGGAATGTGAGGCTGGCAGGCTGGGTAATCTTCCTTAGCAGACGCGTGACCCAAAACTGCATGTGAAAACTCTCTTGAACGCAAGAACGCCGTTATTCTTGAACGCAGAAGCGTATATCCGGAACGATATTCCAACCTATGGGGTCTGCGTTTTGAGAAAACGGAGGCATAGGAGTCTCGAAATTCAACTTCGCCAGCAGCGACCGAAGGGGATGCAGTGATGATGATGATCTATGTTTCAAGCTGCGTCCGCCTCGGGCCACTGCTTCAACTTTTTCTTTTAGCTCGTTCTCGTGTGTCTGGAAGTGACTGCGATCCCGCAATTCTTTGAGGATCCTACTATCGCGGGATTGCGCAAAATACGCCCGCAAACGAATGACAAACTTGATGCGCTCAAATCATCCTCCTCTAATTGGAACTGTATTGAGGATGAAGCGGAACACCACAATCATTCCTATATCAATGCCACATTCGATAGGGTAAGGTGGTCCCTATCGGCCCATGGTCCGTATCGGCCCCCCCCCCCGGATCTCGGTCCCTGCTCGCTTTCAGAGAATTCTGACTGTGCCGTCCGAGAGCCCTAAATATGCGAACAATTTGGAGGTATATAGATATCCGCTCATCGATTGCATTTTTTTTCCATCCACGTTCTTCCGCGGGGCTGTCTGAGGGCCACGGTTCTTGTAAGATTGAGGGTCCACAGAAAATCGACAACAAGTCCGTCAGTTGTTTTGAAAAAAATCACAGGTGGGTTTCATGTTAGCTCAGACCCAGGGCCTCAGGATGACCTAAGTGGTTTCGATAAATTTTCTCCTGGGAGTGGAAAACACACGACTTTTCGAAAAAAACTAGTGGTGGTCCGTAACGGCCCCCCCTAGAAATCGTTCCGATCGTTCTGTTTCGACAGGAATCACAGAATCGCTGTTAACATGTTTCAAAGCATCTTTCCGTAAACAATGTCTCGAACTTTGTCGCCTCTAAGAGCTTCGATGGCGCTGCCTGCACCGCCTCTATTGGAAACCTTAGCGTTGAGCTTGAAATTCTCAGTTCTCGCGCCTCTGGCTGCAGACAAGTTTGTTCGATTGGGTGAAAGTAGTGGAGACGCTCCAGTGCGAACCATTATGGGTCGAAGTTTTAAACCGAAGAAGCCTGTTCGTGACAGCGCGAAACTGCGCAATGCTCTTTCCGCGGTAGCATCTGGATCGTCGATTCATGAGGCTGCCCGGAATTTCGGCATTCCTCGGACCACGTTGCGCCGGCACGTGTCGAAGAACTCAGCACTCCTTGAAAACGATGAGACCTCCGAAGTGAACCCTCAAGAGTTTCACATCATGCAAAAAGGCTTCAAAACGGTGAGCTAACATTTTCGGGGCAATCGAAACATGCACATAGCAGGCAGTCAGTTCTCAATTCGTTCGAACCTAGATTTCCGACTCATGGTTTGCATAACATTCTCATCACTCTCGAAATATCGATTCAATTTCTCCCGTAGGTCCTCGACAAACATCAGGAAGACGCCATGGAAGGTCACCTTCTCCACATGGCGGACGTGTTCTACGGCCTAAATTCAACTGACGTGCGAATTTTAGCCTTCGAGTTCGCCCGTCAGGTGCAAGCATCATACCCAGCGACGTGGAACAGAGACGGCATGGCCGGCGTCGAATGGTTTCGGAGCTTCATGAGCCGCCACCCTCGTTTGTCCATCAGAACACCTGAAGCGACGAGCCTGGCACGGGTTCGCGCCTTCAATCCGTTGAATGTGTCCCGCTTTTTCTCAAACTACGGGGCTCTGATGGATGTCGCGGGCGTCGGCCCGACCGATATCTGGAACCTCGATGAGACCGGTGTCTCGACGGTGCATCGAGGTGTGCGCACCGTTGCACGTCGAGGAGCGAAACGAGTCGGGCATGTCACTTCAGCAGAACGGGGCAGCCTGGTGACATTCGTCGCTGCGGTGTCGGCCGTCGGGAACCGGCTTCGTATTCCCACGAGTTAGACTACAACCTCACTTCTTGTGTGGAGCGCCTCCCGGATCGCACGCTGGGGCAAGTCCCAGCGGCTGGATTACGTCGGAATTGTTTCTCGACTTTTTGGAACATTTCCAAGCCTTCGTCCGAGCTAGTGAGCAACATCCAATAATTCTACTCATGGACAACCATGAATCACATTGTTCACTCCCAGCTTTGCAATTCTGCCGAGAGAACGGCATCCATGTTCTCTCATTCCCGCCGCACTGTTCTCACCGGCTCCAGCCGCTTGATGTCGGTGTAGGTATTCAAGCCATTCAAAGCTGCTCTGAACAAGCAGTTTGAGGCGTTCCATCGAATGAATCCCGGTCGACAAGTCAAGATCGGCGACATTCCATCTCTAGTCTCAAGTGCACTCGAAAGCTCTGTAACGGAAAAAAACATCAAAGCCGGATTCAGAGCGAGCGGCGTCTGGCCGATCAATCCCGGCATCTTCGATGAGTCAGATTACATGCCGAACACACCGATGGCTGGCGAGGAGGGCGGCAACGAGGAGCCGATGGAAGTAGACGAAGATTATACAGAAGAGGAACCGGAACCGCAACCCGGCCCTTCGACCTCCGGGGCTTCGAGAGTATCAAATCGGTCGCTCCTCCGATCGCTGCTCCCAATCCCGAGGGCTGCTCCTAGAGCACCTCGGGGGAGGGGTCGGCCACCAGGCCGCTCCGCTTTTTGACCTCGAACGCCGAATTCCAGCGGCTCGTCGAGAAGGAGGAGGCCAAGTCGGAGAAGAAGAGACTGGCGGAAGAAAGGAAGGCGCGGACGGCCCAGAAGAAGAGGGACGCCTTGCTCAAAGCGGAGCAGAAAAAAAGGAAACCGACAACTTCACAACGAGTGCCGTTCAAATATCCGCGAGCCGCTCGCTCAAAGACGGTTCGTTGTGATCCCGATAGCGACATCTCCGAAGACTCCGATTCGGACTAGAGACCATTCAATAAAACTCAACGAGACGATGTCCTGTGTTGATCCTCATGTTTCATGTGTTTTCTCTGCGGGTGCATGCCTACCGAATTCTGAACTGCAGAAACTCTAGCTCTTTCGGTGTCTCGAGATCAGAGTGGTTACGGACCACGGAATGCTCAGGTCGGTCGCAGTCCCCGGAGAGCCGTTGGGGTGCATCTGGGGGGGCCGTTACGGGCCATCTGGAGGGGGGCCGTTACGGACCATGGGGGGCCCTTACGGGCCATCTGGAGGGGGGCCGTTACGGACCACCCTTTTTCACAGGCCCGATTTCCTCACATTTCGCTTTCGCGTTCGTTCGGTGACCAAACGAAGTCCGAAATCCGTTCCGCGAACACTGACGTGTAGGAAAAGGCTCCCTCTACACATCCCAACTTCCATCGGCGCAAAAAAATTCTCTGGAGCGTAGTTGTCCTCTTCAGCGCTTAGGGGGGCCGATAGGGACCACCTTACCCTATACTGGTTATATATTTCCGGGGAGTTATGATCAAAAGAAAATGACGGAAAAAAATTCCCCACCAAAATTGACCACCCTGTAGAGCAGTGGTTCTCAAAGTGGTCGATATCGACCCCTGGGGGTCGATGGCCCTGCCTCCGATATCTTGGGGGTCGATGCCCGACCCCGGCTTAGTGAGGTATTCCGAGGCCCGCACAGAGTCCGTGGGTCCCTGGAACTTCAAGTTCGGGGGTCCGCGGACCCCCTTGGATATGTCTTTTGGGGCGTCGCGGGGGTCCGTGGGCCCCCGCGGTACCTCAATCGACGTCAATGGAGCCACTCTGGGGGTCGACGGTCGACCCCCAGGCGTTCGATGAGTCGTGAGAGTTTGAGAACCACTGCTGTAGAGCATGCCCGCTTGTTCTTTCAAATCCCCTCGGGGTGCCCGCTAATTGGGGCGTGCCCGGCAAATAGAGCATGCCCTACCATTAGAAGAAATACGGTATATTCTCGGTGCATTGGAAAGTATGATCGAATAATGTCGGAACTAGACATTCGCTTCCGTTCTGCGGTGTACAGACTCTAATGCAGGGTTTCTCAAGGATTTTTTCCGTGCTCCACTTGTTTCACCCGTGTCACGCACCGGCTATCGAAGAAAAACTCTGGCCAGATGATTTAAAACAGCGTCGGGCGGACGTGTCCACGCGGAGTTAATGTGTACACCACGAGGAGCGTGCTTGAACTAGATTGACTGTTCGGCTCGCCGGTACCGGCTTCTGCACATAACAGTGACGACGATGCGGTTTTCGGCGTCGATCGTCTGCGTGAAAGGTGCTTTCACGTCCACCCGACGTCTGATAGACTTTATTGCATCTTCTCATTGGGAAAAAAGATAGAATTCAGAGTTCGACCTACTCGCAACCATGGTTCGCGACAACCCGAATTTTCCCGTGCCCCACCGTGGTCCTGCAGAAGAAAGATGAGAGAAAAATGAATACGCAGGCATTCAATCGGCATAATTTTCAAGCAGCCTCGTTAGGGTAGAAGTACCAGTTAAGTTACATTGTGGAAGGCAGCCTTGCCGAGAATCTACAGAATCGAGATTTGACGACTGCAAGTCAGTGGAACTCAGAGTTCGCCAGAGAGAAGTGAACAGTCCCTCCCTCGAACAGTTCGGCCGTTGCTCTGCTCGCAGAAGTCGAATCTCCCCCCCCTCGAATCTGTTCCTCCGGACGACACATGGTAGTGGAATGGGCTTGTTGGCACCTCAAAGAGATACTATACTGGTGTAGAATGACCTCCGTTTGAATCGAACACCGTCGCCCTTGAATAAAGCGGGTCGAAGCCGATCACCGGCGACTGACTGTAATAGACTGAGATACGAGCCTTTTTCTTCTCATATTTCAATGGTGTAAGTTTTGACTGAAATGGATTCTGCTTTCCAATGACACTATTCGCTACGCCAACGGCTTAAGAATGTGCTTGTGAGAGAATGTGCGTTGCGGTGTTCGAATTGGGAGCAGGCGACGTTGTTACCGCTGTCAACTCGATTGCAAGTCGAGTTCAGATCAGCGACTCTTGATCAATGCTACCCATATTCAAGCTCCCAAAATGTCAGGAAAACGCCCAAACGCGACACGGTTCTTCACGGTTAGGCGGGTAGCGAGTTATCGCTGAACGTAAACATAGGGATGGCGAGTTCAGCGAAAATTATGCCGGCCTCATTTGTGTGTCCGCGATAGCCGCATGGGGTGAAGGTGGAATCATTTAGACCCGCGAGCGTAGCGAGCGGCTCGCGCAAGCAGATGCCTGGACGCCAGCACGCTGAAAGAACGCTCAAGTCGGCGGCTGGCGTGTTGGCGAGTTCCCCTTTCAACCCGCAACCCGCCTAACCCAAAAATTCCCGCGACACTGCTGAACTTCTTCGCGAAGAAAAGCAGGACAGAGAGCGAACATTCCACTCCCGGCTGCAGCAAAGAAGCCGAAGAAGGATCCGAGGAAGTGCAAAAAGACGGAGCATCTCAGGTGAACGAAAACCCCTCAAGCGCGCCGGTTGTTGAAGCTTATCTTGATATTGGTCGTTTCGTTGCGGCCATCGGGCGCCCTGATGACGAGGCACTGTATCGGCTACTTGTGGAATTCTGCTAGTAAGTCACGACACGGCTCATTGCGGAGTGAATAATTCGTTCTTCTGGTTTATTATTATCGTAGCCGCCGCTCTCTTGGCGGGAACATTCGAATACCTAATCGATCACGCGTCTCGGCTCAAACAAGACACAACATCTTTCCTCCCTCACATTGTCACTTTGTATCACAAACGTGGTCCGAAAGAAATGCGGGCGCCTTTCGGGTCCTCGGCAGTCTGCTAACCATCGCTGCCTCGGTTGACGTGGTCTGTTCCTCTCGGCCCGCTCCGTGCTGTGTCGTAGGAGTTCTCGCCAGCGCTCTGCCATTGTCAACACGTCGCCTTCCAGCAGCAGCCGCTCTCGGATCTCCGCATTCGCCGTGCGGGCGATCAACTGATCTAATACTGCCTGATCTTCGGAGTATTTCTCGGAATCCGCTCTGGCCGCCAGTCGGCGCAGGCCACCCACAAACGTTGCCACCGATTCTTCCTGTCCCTGTGCTCGTGAAAAAAATTCACAGCGCGTGGTGACTTTCGATTTCTTCTTGACGAATCGGTCCCTCAGCCGCTGCAACGCCTCGTCGAACAGTTTGCTCTGACTCGCCTCATCGATCGGAAGGCTTAACGGAGCCCTCGAACACGCGCGATACTGGCGCTGTCCCTCGAATCCGAGACAGTGGAGCAGCGTCGCTGTCCTCCGGCCATCCGAGAACGATTCGCCTCCTTTAGCCAACAAAAACTGGAAGAAACACGGGTACCAATCCTCGAACGGCACCTCGAGGAACGGGGGTGGGGGCACAGCGTCCATTTTTCTGTAGTCGACTGCGCCAATGTGGAATTCTGCTAGTAAGTCACGACACGGCTCATTGCGGAGTGAATGATTCGTTCTTCTGGTGTATTATTATCGTAGCCGCCGCTCTCTAAGCGGGAACATTCGAATACCTAATCGATCACGCGTATCGGCTCAAACAAGAAACAACACTACTGACAGAGCATTGGAAACCGCCAATCGGTTACAAGTTCCCTCATTCAGTTCACAACAAGGGCGGGAAGAGCGAGAAACGTTACCTCAAGCACTCTCACCCACGAGAATTCACATGGGCTGTCTTCTCGGTACAATATCAGGAACTTTATTGCCTCTATTGTCCATTCTTCGCGTCACGAGTCAGTGGCAACGATAAGACGATCAAGCTCGAAAAGTTTGTGAGAAAACCGCTGACATCTTTCGCAAAACTGCGACATACGTTCCAAATTGGAACGTATGTCGCGGTGATGATGACGATGCCCGTTGACTTTGCAATGCATGTAGCGTCGTTCCTTCTGTTTTGTGTGAGCCGAGCTGGGTTTCGATTTGCTTGGACGATGTGAACTCTTTCGCTAGCTTCAGAGTTTCGTCGGGGCCGGCGGTGGCCTTGGCTCCCTTGATGAGCAGATGTCGTCATCCAGGCCAGTCAGGAATGTGGATGCTATCAGTGAATCGGCACAGGTTTTGCAGAATTCGCACTCCTCGGATTTGTTGCGCAACTCTGCCATGTAGATTTCGAGTGATCGAGATTGCTGTTTGAGGTTGAGGAATTCGTGTCGGCTTTGCGTGAGGTTGATATCTTTTTTGAAGATTTCCTCGATTTTAGCGAGGACTTCAGCGTAGCCATCGGTTGGCTTGAGCAATGGTTCGACATTATTGGTGAAAATCGGCATGATTTCCTTACAAGCCGCCAGCGTAAAGGCGCGTTTACACTGTTTCACTTTGGAGGCGCCTCCGCAGTGAAAGCTCGCGTTCACTGCGGATGAAAGCAAGGAATCGCTTTCATCGCGGATGAACGTGTCGGTGGCTTCGGAGGCTGTGGCGCGGACTGAGAGGCTGGAGTGTTGGAACTGACGCCCTGACGAGTCTGGACGCGCAGTTCAAGCGCGACGGTAGCAAAGCTTTAACAGGGTGGTGTTATAGATAGGCTAGGAGGACGATCGCATGATTTTTCGAAATTCTTCCTCAGCCTCGCTCACGGCCCCACGGCTGTTGTGTTCACGCAGGACTCTTCGTCTTCTTCTACAACTCCACGGCTGAGATGCACCGCTCCAGCCTCTCAGACCGCGCCACCGCCTCCGAAGCCACCGACACGTTCATCCGCGATGAAAGCGATTCCTTGCTTTCATCCGCAGTGAACGCGAGCTTTCACTGCGGAGGCGCCTCCAAAGTGAAACAGTGTAAACGCGCCTTAAGCTCGCACACTTGCTCGTCAGGGTCTGCTTTCTTTAAGCGGGCTGCAACGGCGTATTGAGACGTGAATTCCCGTGTTACGGATTACGGAGAAATTACCGTAAAACGGTTTTACGGGAAATATTCCCCTTTTGATAACTCTCGGTGTGTTTGGAATAATGCTTTGAAACTACCCGCATATTTTCCGTAATTTATGTTACGGACAAGTCTATGCGGACAGAAAGCAAGTAATCGCTCAAATCATATTTTTCTGAATTTCGTGCTCTCCTTGATGAAAATTCCCGCAATACGGAATTACGGACGCTAAATTGGAGCTTATCTACCCCGAAATTCGCTCGAGACAGCTTTCTGTGCTGCCAGTGAAGGCAAAATCTTTGAAAAACGGTGCGGATTTGAGCGATAAAATTGAAATTATGGTAGATTTTTCCGTCATACAGAATTACGGAAAATCGCGAAACTGTCGATTCTTCAGAATTTCGCAGCGAAAAGGATTTTAATGCGCACTGAGCGCCCGCGGCGGCTCCCACAGAGTGAACGGAGTAGATGCCGCTGGCGACTCGGTGCTTTTGGTTACGTCATGGTCTCATTTCCCCCGTCTGATTCAAACTCGACTGGATAGCGGACTCGCTCATCTGAATCCCTATGAATGAGAGAAAACAGGCAGAGAGAGTGAGCGATATGATAGGCGCGTGAGATCGCCCGCTTTCTGAGCGGTTTATTCGTTGTCAACCATCATGATTGATCCGATTTTGTCCGTCTCCGTTCCTACTTTTGTGTCTCACTGTTCCTACTCATCAGGGTCCAGTCTGTACCCGTCTCACTTCCGTGCACTGAGGTGGGTGATCTTAAATAAGTTATACTCTCTTAATAGTAGGTGGGGAGTGCATCATAACCCAAGTAGATTAAATCGTGGGAATAAACTCGGTCTAACGATCTATCTAATTTTCTCACCTCCCGACTGTTCTCCTCCTCGCGAAAATTTCCGTAACTGCTATTACGGGAATCATGCAACCGATCCTCGTGAACTTCCACTCACTATACTCATCAAAGGTTTTTCCGATAATTTCGGTAATTCCGTATTACGGAAAATTCCCTCCGACGCGAAATGCACGAGAAGAGGGATTTCGCCCACAACTGATCTCCCTTCCATTGGTTAGAAAAAGTTCGTAATCGAATTACGGAAAATACGCAATCAATCTTGACTAAAAATTGAGAAAGAGTTGCACGAAATCTATTCGAATAACGTTTTCCGTAAAACCGTATTACGGTAATTTTCCCGTAAGCCGTAATACGGGAATTCACGTCTAGGCGTATTGCTTGAATGTCTTCGTCCATTCACGCCAGGCCGCGAAGCGGTTTCTGTCCCCGCATGTGAATGGATCCGGCGCTCGGATCTGGTACGTCGGCTGAGGCGTCTCCACCCATGAGCCCGACAGCATGAGCCCGCCAACCATGAGCCCGCAAACCACGAGCCCGCAAACCACGAGCCCGACCTCTCTTCCCCTCAAATGTCAGACGCTCGAGCTCAGCGAACCTTCCATGAATAGCACAGGGTTGAAGAAGATACAGGAGGATCAGTATCATCAGTATCACAGGAGCGCCTCATTCCGGGGGTTATCGATTTCGAGATGTTCCCGCAAAACATCGCGTAGTTGTCTGAGGAATACTGTATAAACTTCTTCGCTCCGGCAAGTGCATGGAGAATAGTGAAAATAGAAAACCCTCGGCTCCAAACACCAAATTGGGATTGCTTATAGGAAATACTGACAGGATATCCTCTGTTCCAGGCAGCAGGTGCAGAACACCGCTGAAATATTCTCTGTCGGCTTTTGTTTCCCTCATGAGAGTGAAACTTCCCCCATAAACCCCATTCATTGCACAAGCTTGAGAGGGTTATCCCGATATTCTCAAACTCATGAGTCAAGAAACTTCCCGCAATTTTCTTCTTCAACCCTGTACTGTTCATAGAAGCTTCGCTGAGCTCGAGCGTCTGACATTTGAGGGGAAGGGATGTCGGGCTCGTGGTTGGCGGGCTGGCGATCGGCGGGCTCATGCTATCGGGCTCATGCTATCGGGCTCGTGGACTGGAACCGGTGGCGAGAGGGTTTCTGCTGTCTTTCAACACTGGGTTATAACTTCTGACACCATGTTGCACGTCGATAAGAATTGATAGAAGACGCCGTGTTCATCCTTGATAAGCGCGGCTGCTTCTATGTGTTTTGGCGCCGACCCTCGGCTGCTCTCTGTGTGTGTTGTATTACGATGCAGCTGCGCGGTTTATTCAACTCGATGCTGTGGAGTGAAGTATTAGATTAACTATATCACAATGTAACAAAGAGAAGCAACTGTTACCGAGAGTGGAAACGAGTCAACGGCTGGACGCGGGGAAACGAACGGTGGAGATACGAGAGACACAGGGAGCGGAGATGAGAACTGGGTGTGGATTTGACTTCAGACAGTTGTTACTGGAAACTGAAGAGCAACGTCGGGGTCGATTAGTTGCTGACCGGAATTGGAGATCGGAAGAGAGCAGAAGACAGATGATCGCAGATCGAAGAAAACGATTGAAAAGCGGCGGACCCAACTGCTGAGTTACCGGGAAAGGATGACGCAAATGAGACGATCTGTTATTACGGGTTGGGTACATCCCATTTGGGCGCCGAAATCATCTGGGCGACGGGGACATTTGGGCGACAGGTGGTTTGGGCGGCAATTCATTTGGGCGACGTGACATCTGGGCAACGTGACATCTGGGCGACGGGTCAATCAAGCGAGGGGTCATTTGATTGCCGATTGATTGCTGCGATGCAAAAGGTGCGGAAATTCTCTAGCAAGCTCATCGCCCAAATGTCCCATCGCTCAAATGACCCGTCGCCCAAATTTCCTATCGCCTAAAAAACTCCGTCGCCCAAAAAATCTGGCGCCCAAATGGGAGGTACCTACGGGTCGAAACTATGATCCTGAGATGGATAATGGCAGCCATCCTATAGTAGTTTCCGGCATGCAGGATTTGTAGAGCGTTGCGATTCATGACGGGAAGCTGTGTGGCCTTGAGGATGTTGTACAAGGTATCGAGAGCACAGTGAATCACTTCAACAGATTCGGATTGGTTGTCAACACTGCCAAAACGAAAATCGTTGCTTTTCGAGACTCTAGGAGGAGACTTGAGGTCAGGGATCGGGGAGTCGAGGTCCTAGGAAATCATATCCCGTTTAGTAATAGCGTCAAATGTCTTGGTGTCACCCTCAGTAGTAACATGGACTGGATTCCTCACCTAAAATCCATTGCGTCGAAGTGTCAGGCGGTCACGGCCTCTCTTGCAAGACTCAAACGCATAGGGGCAAACAGCTCGCTCCTCGTTCACATATATCGAGCCCTCTTTGAA
>JAJSRV010000041.1:1062930-1092322 GCA_021527715.1 Neoseiulus cucumeris | reverse complement strand
TATGTGTTTTGGCGCCGACCCTCGGCTGCTCTCTGTGTGTGTTGTATTACGATGCAGCTGCGCGGTTTATTCAACTCGATGCTGTGGAGTGAAGTATTAGATTAACTATATCACAATGTAACAAAGAGAAGCAACTGTTACCGAGAGTGGAAACGAGTCAACGGCTGGACGCGGGGAAACGAACGGTGGAGATACGAGAGACACAGGGAGCGGGGATGGGAACTGGGTGTGGATTTGACTTCAGACAGTTGTTACTCGAAACTGAAGAGCAACGTCGGGGTAGATTAGTTGCTGACCGGAATTGGAGATCGGAAGAGAGCAGAAGACAGATGATCGCAGATCGAAGAAAACGATTGAAAAGCGGCGGACCCGACTGCTGAGTTACCGGGAAAGCATGACGCAAATGAGACGATCTGTTATTACGAGTTGGGTACATCCCATTTGGGCGCCGGAATCATCTGGGCGACGGGGACATTTGGGCGACAGGTGGTTTGGGCGGCAGTTCATTTGGGCGGCAATTCATTTGGGCGACGTGACATCTGGGCGACGGGTCAATCAAGCGAGGGGTCATTTGATTGCCGATTGATTGCTGCGATCGCAAAAGGTGCGGAAATTCTCTAGCAATCTCATCGCCCAATGCAGGATTTGTAGAGCGTTGCGATTCAAAGCAGAGGCGCGGGGTCTCTGTTGTGAGGGTGGGCAAAATAAGCTTTCTTAGTTGCTGCCGCCACCGGAGCCGTTACCGTCGTTGATGTCCGGGAACACAAGTGA
Organism: Neoseiulus cucumeris; assembly: GCA_021527715.1. Lineage (NCBI taxonomy): Eukaryota > Metazoa > Arthropoda > Arachnida > Mesostigmata > Phytoseiidae > Neoseiulus > Neoseiulus cucumeris. The sequence continues at coordinate 1,091,551 of JAJSRV010000041.1, read as the reverse complement.
AGCAAGACAGTTTCTCCTGAACATCCGGAAGTATAATTATTCGTGTCTCCAGGTGACATTTTTCGGTGCCACAGAGATAATTGGAGGAATTTTCACGCCGACTTTTTAAGTACAAGGGCAAGTTGACCATCGATTAGTGTCTCTTCTGCCTTTGCCAGACGCAGAATTTCTCCAGATATACTCCAATGAGGGAGCTGATGAAGAGGTGGATCATCGTATGCGGGTCGTAAATGGAAACAGGGATCACAGAATTGTGACGAAGTTGCAAACTCTTCTTCACGATCACAATGAATTGGTACGGCATTCTGGGACGAGGTTGCAAGAGATGCCGTTACGTGGTTACGTGGTTGTCATAAGAGCCCACAAAATGTGCCATGTTCAATGTGCCGACATTCCAGGAGGTGGCGTTAGTCATGGTCGGTGAGGACGATTCCATGGGGCACTGTAGACATCGTCGTAAGAATCACTTCGTATATTCGCGACATGCACTTGTATTGTCCTTCCATCACTTGACAATCAAACAGTTGAATATATCAAGTACATACTTCCTTCGGTTAAAACTTCCCTCCATGATAATCACTCTCCTCATTGAACGCGACAACTTTGATGGTAGCCTTGTCACTGTCACGAAAACAGACATCAACTTCCCGGATCTCTCTGCTTTTTCCCAGACTTTCACCTTCGCTTCTTTACCCGCCCGCACCTTCAAAGGTCCCATAGGGAATTTTAGGAAGGCTAGCAGTTCATAAACCCTATTTATTCATCTCGAGCAGAGGAGGCAGCCATGAAACAAATGGCGCTGCCCCCGTGTGGCCAAAAACAAGGCTTTCGGCGAAGACGGTTTGCTGCGAAGTGGGCTGCTACCAATGCCTCGGGGTAAAACGCTCAGTGACCAAGGGCAAATTTACGCTCTTCATGGAGAAGGCCGATCTCAACGAGAAATATCGAGGGAAATCGGGAGATCGAGATCCGTAGTCAGCAATTACCTCAGTAACCCAACGTTTTACGGTGCCAAGAAACGTAGCGGACGTCCGCGGACTTAGAGCGGAAGAGATCAGAGGCGTATCGCCAGCTCACGGCTCAACATAGGATTCGGGGGCTCGACTTCGCCCGAAAACAACCTACTACCGTAATTGAGCAGTTTTCGGAAGCGGAATCTGATTTACCAACAAGATAACGCCGCGGTGCACGTTAGTGGGTCAACGGAAGAATGCTTCAGGAGAAAAAAAATCGTCCTACTGGAATGGCCCACGTGTTCTCCAGATTTCAATCCCATGGAAAACCTCTGGGTTTTATTGGTGAGGAGAGTCTATGCAGAAAATCGGCAGTTCTCGATGACCGAATCATAGAAAATGACCATAACCTCCACTTGGCACTCAACTGAACATGAAATCATCAGAAATTCAGTTGAAAGCATGCCAACCAGAATTTGCGAGCTTCTGGGAAACCGAGAAAACGCGATCAAATACTAGAACTAATCAATCCGGTTCAGGAGCTCTCATTTTTTTCTGGTGGTTCTATAATTATGAGGTTAGGTACCGTATGCCAGAATCCCGGATACCAGAAAGATACCCTCTCCCAATCCGCTAGCCGCCGACCGCAGGTTGGAGTGAATGTTCGATGCCCTGCAGTGAATCGGTGCACATTGCAGTGCAGCCGTACGCCCAATAATTGCCCTTGAGGACATCCTTCGTCCGTACGTATTATTTCAACGTGTGGAAAGCTCCTGTCCCGATACAAGGTTGAACCTTGAAGGTTCCCATCAAGCCAGGAGACTGGCGCAACTTCATCAAAGCCGGTTCACTGTCGGAAGACATACGGGAACCGTTTTGACTGACACGCTCAGCTTTGGAGAAATTATAGATTTCAATTTCAATTTCAAGTGTGGTTTATTTTTAGAACTGCTTGTGAGTACAGCTTAAGTTCTCAGGAAGAAAGGAACGAGAAGAAAAGAAAATAAAAGTAGACTACAGAAAATAAAAGTAGACTACAAGAAAATAAAAGTAGACTACACAATTAATAGCACAAAATACTGGACTCTACTCATTGCTAAGCTTTCCATACAATAGAGAGGAGATACTCTTTGACTAGACGCCTGAATCTTTTCGCGGAGCTAAGGGAACGAATCTCGCGAGGGAGTTCACCCCATATCTTCGGCAGTTGGTACCTGAGTTGGTGGCGACTAGGCCTCTCAAAAAACCGCGAATCCGAAAAACCGCGGTTTGCGGTTAACCGCAAACCGCAGACAGAAAACCGCGGTTAACCGCTGAAAAAACCGCAAGGAAATTTTTGAAGAATGTCGGCTTTGGAATCAAGTCTAGAAGAATGCCCAATGCTCATCTTTTTACCGACTTTAGTTCCAGCGTATCAAAAAAAGAACGGGTAGTGACTATGCTTCTTTTCATGAATCACTTCTGTAATTTTATGAGACCTTAATATGAAATACGAACACACAATAGTTCGAACCAGCTTCCTTATCTACAAAGCCACAAATGACTTTACGGTATCTTATCGTATGATCCCTTCCTTATAGTTTTGAAATGAGTTACGTCCAAACTATTGGATCGCCCCGTTCACAAAAGGAGCTAGAGAACCTTATTTTTGAAAACCTGACGCATTGTGAACACAACATTCAACGTTGATGCAGCCAAGCTTGCACGATGTTCTCCTAAGAGAAGCCGGATTGTGCTGAAGTCTCGTTCGCACCTTACAGACGTCGGCGGTACCGCTCTCAAAATATCTCGACATCGCCTCAATAGGCGGCCCCGGCCAGAGCCAGCTCTGTGCAAGCCAAGCTCCTGCCTCAGGGTATCCATGATAGAAGTCTCCTGTCTATTGACTTCCGGTGCAGACGGCGCGAAAACAGAGTCCCACGTCACATCAATCTGTAAAACAAGGATTCTGAGTACAGACAATCAGTATTTGAAACCCATACAACATTGTCGTTTGAGCAATGATAGCAGCTCACCGATGCTCGTATTTCTTCGGAGTTTTCGTATGATATGGAATCCGACGTGGCAATCTCGGAGAGAAAGTTTAGTATTTCTCCGTCTGACGGCAGCCGCTGACCGATGGCGGACTCCATAGTGAACCCGTATAGCGGTTCTTCCAGCACCGCAAGCGCCGTAGAGCAAATCGTCCGTCGTTTAAGTATCTCCTGCTTCAGCTTCTCCGTTAAGTGTTCGGCCAAAGAATCACCAGATTTCTCAAGCTCTTGAAGAATAACCTTGAAAACTCTGTCTGCGTGTATGAGACTAGCTCCATCAGTACACAGGAGCAAGATACCTCGTTTGAAGGGGTCCAAGACCTGCGCGATTTTTTTCAATGCCGATATATCGGACGCACTGATCGGATCCCCGTGTTTGGAGAGTACGTAGTTCAAGGCGGGCAGGATACGGACGGTACGGTTTATCATATCTAGAGTAGAATACCATCTGGTTGGACAGTCCAGAATCGGTTTCAGTGCTTTGCCGTTGAAATCGGCCCTGGCGGTTTCCCTCTTGATCTCATCCATCAGGTTCGGACTTTTCTTCACGGTGCGTATTACTTTTCGGAGCCTCTGAAGGGCCTCCCCGAGGAAGACGGTCGCTGTTTCTTCGTCAGTTTCCAAATGCGATTCCGCTGGGCTGCCGCTTTCGTCGAAGTCTTCATCGTTATCGTCATCGTCGACTTCATTGAGAATGTCGAGACTGAATCTTGAAGCATTCTTGCCGCAGACCACCTTTTTAACAATTAGATCGAGTCCGTGGGCAAAACATTGCTGCCTATGGATACCGAGGAGGTCCACGGCCCTGAGAACGTTTTTTGCTCCGTCGGTGCAGGCAGCGAAAATGTCTCGGCTCAAAAATCCATAACTTTCAAGACGAGCGCGAATAAGCTGCGCTAAGAAATCTCCCGTAGCCCTCTGATCCACTCTGACCAGTCCAAGAGGAGCGGATTTCGATACTCCAAAAATTTCCTTGCTATGATGCAAGTTGATGGTGAGGTAACGGTCAGCTCCGAAAAACGTAGCTTCGTCAAACGAAATCGCGAACCGGGAACCTGAAACACGTAGGTGGCAGAGTACAGAAGTTTCAACACCATTCGTTGCTGAGAGAGCATATTACCAAGCAAAAAAAATTATCCAAAGCAACCCGAACCTTGAGCGCGGATGGAATGGAGCTCATGGCGTAGCCCATCTCTGACTCTTACTGCGTCTTTCTCGAGGTGTTTCCTCAAAGTGGCTGCCGATTTCGGGAGCGGGGGATCGCTCGGATAGGCTCGCGTGAGAATCCTCCTGATCGTTGCGCATGTGGCAACTTCCTTGAAACTCAGTCTGCATTCGCATATCAATCGCTGCGCTTCATTTCTGAGAGAGTGATTCGCATTGAGGAACGAGCCTATATCCAGCTGCTTCATTCTTATCATCGGTTTTGGTTCCTGGGATGGTGGCGCCGGCGCCTCCTCTTCAGAATCGGTGACAGCTTGATGTGAAGATCTTTTTCTGGAACTTTCACTAGAAGATTCCAACCTGGGAACATCTTTGGTGATTGAATGCTTGCGCTTGAGATGACTCATCAACGAGCTCGTTGATCGTACGCACTTTAGTTTCTGCGAGACGTAACAACGAGAACTTAAAAAATTGAGAGATATACGAATTGTGAGTTGAGCACGCACAGCAGCCGATATATTTCTGGAGCTCCAATTCTTCCGAACTCCTACCTGAGAACATTTCGTGCATTCGGCCAAGCTTCCCGTCTTTTTGAACCAGAACCATACCCAAGATTTGCCAGCTTTCATGGATTCTCTCATGGCCCTCAAACCTCGGATCTCAGTCAACTTTTGGGGTTCCTGTTCTCCAGCTGAGTTCTGAGCTTCACACAGGTTCAATCGCACTGCCGATTCGCCTCGTGTCGTCTCCACTCATTGTTGACAGCCACATGTGCGACTTCGCGGTGTCAAATCGGAACGTCTCAACGCTGCATCTTCGACAGACTCTCACGGAAACATTGGCTTTTTCGAAAGGAGATAATGATGAGCACGCCAACACATGCACGATGCCGTCAGAGAGTCATTCTTCTAAACGAGCGAAGTTCAGCAGTATAACCATGGCTGTTTACAGAATTCGTTCCATCTCCTCTGTCATCCGATTCTATTCTGGAATTTTCCGATCAGGAAATTGTTCGAAACATTGAATCAGGAAGAAGAGCTTGGCTCCGCACTCGTAACTCGCTTATGCGGCCGTTCGTCGGGGAAGGCGAATTTCAAGAAAGTAAATTGTGCCTCTGCTCTGAAATAGCGGGCCTGAGCCTGAATATGTTTACTTGATGGAGTATACCTTCATCGCAGCCTGGGAAGCTCCCCAGATGAGTTTCTCTTCCCGCGGTTATTTGCGGTTAACCGCATATTTTCCGCGGTTTTTAACCGCGGTTAACCGCAAGATGGCTGCGGTTAACCGCGGTTAAAAACCGCGGTTAAAAACCGCTGAGAGGCCTAGTGGCGACTAAAGGCTTTGAGATCGTGCGGGACAACGAACACTGTTGCTCTGCGCGAGGGGCGGAGAGGGTTGACGGCCACGAGTGGGAGGCGGATGTCGGCTGGGATACGGCCAACCTTCATTTTGAACGCCAAGTTGGCGACAACGAGCTTGTGGACCTGCCTAACTCGGAGCAGCCCGTGTTCAGCATAAACGTCCGAGACTGATTCCATTCGGCGACTACCGACGATGGCACGGACTGCGTCGTTTTGTATGATTTGGGCACGCTTGAGGGTGCATTCGAAACCGCCTCCCCATATGACTATGGCGTAGCACAGTAACGGAACAAAGAGCGCCCGGTAAGCCATTAGAAGACAATCATTCGGCATCCCAGCGTGTCGGAGTCTACGGAGAGCGGATACTACTGCGTAGCAACGAGGTGTGAGGTCGTCCAAGTGCCTTTGCCATCGAAGATTCTGTTGAAGTGTAATACCAAGGCACTTCGCAGACTCCGATAGAGGCAGACGAGCGTCACCTACCAGGATGTCAGCGGGGATGGATATTCACGGATTGGAGTGGAAAAGAACGAGTTTAGTCTTACTGGAATTAACTCTGAGCCCGAATGCTTCAAAGATAGCGATACTGTCGTTGATGCCAGCCGCCGCGGTGCTGAGATCATCACCGAGAAGATCAGCGCGAATCGGAAAAACCAGCGACGTGTCGTCAGCGTAGGCGACAATCCTACACTTCCCAAGACCACCTATTTCCCCAAGTATGAAGTTCATGTAAATGATATACATAAACGGTCCGACAATGGACCCCTGGGGGGTTCCGAGATCCACTTCTCTCCACCCAGACTGGACCCCCCCAGTCTGCACCGATTGTCTGCGGTGATCGAGGTACGAGAAGAACCATTTAACTGAAGTGGGACCTTCCACCCCGGAAGCCAAACTGGCAAGAGGAGAAGAACTTGCGGCTCTCAAGGAAGTACTCGAGTCTTGCCTTAACAATTCTTTCAAAAACTTTAGAAATTGTGTCGATCAAAGAAATGGGACGATAGTTTGCAGGGTTGTCTTTGGCGCCTTTACGCTTGAAAATGGGAACGACTCTGGCGTCGCGGAGGCGCCGTGGGAAGACTCCCAATTCTATGGAGCGGGAGAAAATCCTGGAGAGTGGTAAGGCGATCCAGCCCGACACTGCGACCAGAATCTTGTCCGAAACGCCGGTGACACCAGCACCCCAACCAGCCTTGATGTTAGAGAACGCGTCGACAATGTCCTGAGGCTCGATTTTACCGATATCGAAAGAGCCACTCGGCCAATCACAGAGAGCTCTGATCCTATTTGGTATATCAGTCGACAAGTTTAGATCCGCAACAGCGTCATCACCAACCGAGGCGAAGTGATTGTTGAGGACCTCCGCAACGCCCGACGGGGTGTCGAATCTAACTCCCCGCTGGACAAGAAGCTTCGGGAGCAAGGCCTTAGCCCGGACACGACCGCACGTGCGGTTGACGAGTTTCCATAGACCGGCAGGATCGCCATTGAGTGCTCGATATTTGCGAAGGTAGAAGGTCCTTCGGGCCTTGTTGAGGGCACCTCTGAATCTGGACAGACTCTTGTAGTAGCCCGACCTGGACTCGGGTGTCCCCGTTTTGCGGTACCATCTGAAGAGCTTATTGACATTTGCTCTGAGTCGGCGGAGCCCAGGGCCGAAACAGAAATCGGAGTGAGGTCTATCAGCACCGCTGCAGTCAACTAAGGGGAAGCAGTCCTCATAGCACTCACGCATCGTCGTGCAGAACAGATCGAGGGGGAGAGACCGTCCCAGGACAGAGAGCCGACTCTGTTGACGAAGCGGTCGACGCTGTCCCTGGAGTGTTTTCTGAAGCGCTTGGAGTCACCGTCACCGTGGGAGATCGTGGTTTTGTGTGTGAGACCCGTTAGATAGACGAGTACCGGAAAGTGGTCGGAGAACACCGGGGTGTTCCAGAGAAACGGAGAAATCTCAAGGAAGTCATCGCAGTCCCTGATGGCAATATGATCAAGACACGTGTTGGAGGCCGGCCTGGTGACACCTGATATAATTTGCCGGTACGCCCTTCCGGAGAGAAATCCAGCATAGCCCTCACTGCGAGAACCCGAAAGCAGTTCGACGTTGGAATCGCCCAGGAGGATACAAGGAAGGCCGGATCCGGTGGGAAGAATGCGCTCGAGAACATCCAGCAACGTATTACAGTGACCGAAATTGTCTCAGAATTCCACTATTCGGCAGAGAACCTGATTTTCGCAACGTTGAAAATTTACGTTGATCGCTTCACATGGCATCCATTCTGATTCATTCTGGCTCGCTTGTTCTGTTTCAGAAACCTCGTGTCTGATAGTCTACAAAGCATTGGATCTCCGTAGCTGTGAATTTCTGCGCCAAAGTGTACATATCCGCCTTAGCGATCTCTCAATGAAAGATTCTTGCTCTGTGGGCGCTTCGCTCGTAACGTGAGGTCTTGAGTTCCGCGAAATACGTGAAAACACGTATTCTGCGAGATGAACTACCGCTCACAGACCTGCACTACATACGCGCGAATCTGCGCTATGCATGGAACCTTCGCTCCAGAGTGCAACCCGCCGTGTTTGGAGTGGGAGAGGGTATTTTTCTGGCATTCGGGATTCTGGCATATGGGAATCTGGCATCCGGGGCAGCTCCAATTATGAGACAGCTCGCATTGGCTTTCATAGCAGTGCGGCGGGGCCACTTCGTCGTTTTCCATCGTTGACGATCTGAGGGATGTCTTCCGGTCGCAAGTTTATGTTTGCAGATAGTGAGCGAGGATCCTCCAACGGGGTCTCAAAATATTGCGAATACCGAGGTGGCTCTCTAATATGAGACATTGTTTATCCTCTGTAGGGAAGTAGGGTCCGAAGAGGTGGTTGCTCATGGAAACCGGTCTCACAGGAATGAGGTCAAAAACATTACGAGCTTCTCGACTTGCCCAATATTCTGTTGAAACACATCACGGGGCGGTTTCTTGAAAAATCGCGGGGTTAATCGAGATACTCTTTTAACAGGCAGAAAATCAAGGCGATGGAATCGAGGGTACCTCGGGAGGCGCATCAACGCACGCCGCTGAAAGCTTACACGATAATCTCTGAATGGTCGAGCAAATTGGAACTTCTCCTGGCACCGGCTCCGTTCCTCAAGGCTCGTCCCTTGGTTGAAGCTCCCTCTGCACGTGAATTCGGTTGGTGAGATACTTTGCTGCTGTATACAGGGTGGTCAATTTTGGTGGGGAATTTTTTTCTGTCATCTTCTTTTGATCATAACTCCTCGAATTCACATCCGATTTTCGAAAACTGAAAAACTTTTTGTCTGAAAGCTGGTTCTTTCGGCTACAATTTCCCGGTTAATTTTCATTTCTATTTCTCCAGAGAGGCATATGAACACAAGTCTAGTGAAAGTTTTGATTTTTTTCTTGACAATTCGATTCGGCTCGCAAATCTCGATGAGGAGCGATAGCGAGCTGATTCTGGTGGCATTCGATAGAGGAACCCTTCAACAAACAACGCTACAGGATCCAGATTTTTACCTCACGAGGTTGAGATTTAGGGATTGTTTCTGTCAACCCAACGAGAAAGAAGGAGTCAAGGAACCTCTCGCATACTTCAATGATCGGCTTGTAACTTGAAAACTACGCGTCTGACTGCTCAGCGTTCCATTACCAGTACCACCTTTGGAACAGTACCACATATAGAACAGAAAGCTGTTCCATAACTGGTACTGACTAGAGACACTGACCAGTTATGGAACAATTTTCTCTGTGGCGCAGACCGCGCAGTTTCGAGACCTCTCGTATGATTTTCGCGCGAAGCATAGAATCCGCATAGAAGCTTCACTGACTCCGAGTGAGGCTCGGATTGTGGAGAGAGTTGTCGGGCTAATGGGCCGTCGGGCCAATGAGTAATCTGGACCGGTTGTCGGGCTAATGGGCTGTGACCAGCTGAGTTGCTGACTAGCTTTTGGCGGAACAAGAACTTCTGTATCAAAGTGTGCAGGTTTCCGGGCCCCTCTTCCGTCTTCAACTTCTTCAGGGCTTGTTTCGTCGTCTGCACATATCTCTCGACCTGGCCGTTAGAAGGTGGATGATATGCGAGGCTCGTTCGGTGAATGATTCCGTTTTTCGTGCAGAATTTCTGTAACTTGAATGCCGTGAATGTAGGGTCGTTGTCGGATACCAGGACTCTGGGAAAACCGGAGCGAGCGAACAGTTCACGCAATGTTTTCAGAGTGTCGTCGGTAGTTGTTGTCTTTGAAGCAGGAATCTCAAGCCATTCAGAATATGCATCCACTATCAGCAATAAATACTGGCCATCTACGGGTCCTGCAAAATCGATGTGTATGCGATCGAATGGCTCAGCAGGCGGCTCCCAACTGTGGTACGACCGGGTAGGATTTCTGGCATTCATCTGACACACCCCGCAAGTGTTCGCTTTCGTATCGATGTCACCATCGATTGTCTTCCACCAGACATGTCGTCGTGCTAGCTCTTTCATTTTCTTCGCGCCAAAATGTCCTTCATGAACGACAGATAACACCAACAGATGACGTCATCTTTGGCTGGGGTCTCTCGTACGATTTCGTGACGTCACCACAGATCTGTTGCGACAGATAACACCGACAGATGACGTCATCTTTGGCGACGCTCTAACACCGGGTGAAAAAGAGCTCATCGAATCACGTTTTCGTTCATCCGAATGGTGTGAAGAGAATGTGAAGAACGCAACACGATTGTTTCACAAAAATCAGGTCTATTGAAGGAGTACCTCTTCCTTAGTTCCTTACTTGGTTAAAGAACATATTTTCAATAAGAATATATATTTCGAAAGAGAGCTCCTTGATTTTTCATCAGTTGCTCATTCCTCTGAATCTCTGGTTTTGGGAGTGGGTTTCCGCAAGTTCTGAGCCCAGTAGCGTAGCCAGGAGGGGGGCCAAGGGAGCCATGCCCCCCCCCCCCGACAGCCTCTCCCGTCCCGTAGACCTCCATTGAAGTTATCATACTCATCATCGACCCTTGCTTAAGTTCTTGGACTACTTTGCTGAGCTACCTACTACATGTCGGACCCTTGACCTTAGTGAGGTACTCAGGTTAACCATAGGGTAACATTGTAACCTTAATACCTTAGTAAGGTCTCGTTAACCTTAACCTTAGTAAGGTCTTGAAGCCTGCTATCTGCACACGTTGGTGATCTACTTGGTGATGCTGTTCTCACGAGAGCAACAGTATTTTGTTTGACTGAAACCTGGATGGAGAACGAATCGAATATCGAGATTGACGGTTTTCACCTTGTCGCACAAAACAAACGACCTCGTCGAGTTGGGGGCGTAGCAATCTCGTTCGGAAACTCGTTCGCCACTCATTTTGTAACTACAATTCACGTCATTATTTGGGGGTTCCATGTCAGAAGCCCAATACAAACATTGGCATTCCATCGGTGATAGATGTTTCTATCGAGCTTTTTTCTGCCGTAATCACATCGGCTTGACGCCGCTTCTTGCCCTGAACATCGGTTACTATACGCCTTAGCAATCGAGATGACGAACCAAACCTCTGTGGTGTGTTCTTGCTCCGTGACAGTAAACCAAGATCTCAATGGAATGAATCCGTTTACTTATTCCCTTTAGTTCAGTCCCTTTAGTTCAGTGGCATTGCTCGGACCATTCGGCTTCCGCGTGGTTTATTTAATTAATTGTCCAGGTTGTCCGACATGCTGAGCACGTGGCTCAACTCCATTCATTGTCCATGTAACCACGGTCATTCTTCTTTTCACCGTCGGACTCCTCCGTTATGGCGTTCGCTTCAGTGAACACCTCCTGTAGGTATTTTCAGATTGATCGGGGATTCATCTGCGATGCAGTTGATCAGCCATTCGTCGGGGTTGTCTTGTAGCGATGCTAAATCTTCGCTTCGAATCCAGTTAAAAACATGCTGTAATTTTGCATTCTTGTTGCGCTCAGAGGTGGTGGCGACTTCGCTGGAGAGAATATTGAAACGAGGTCTTTGTCAGTAATAGAAATCTCCGGCCGAACAGGTACCGTGTTTCCCCGATAATAAGCCATGGCTTGTATTCATCCCGGGGTTGAAAAAAATCGATATGGCTTATTTTCGGGGGATGGCTTTTATTGCCTTGTAAGTTATACCTATTATTGTATTTACCTATAGATGCGTTGAATGCTTACTCGAAAACGATGATGCTATCGTTTTCCTCGACATCGTCGAAGAAGCTAATGTGAGCTAATGCTTCTTCGCATTCCTGTTGGTCAATTTTCGAAAGGATTTTCGGACCGAGTCGCTCGTGCTTGGCTATGTGGCTTTCGTGGAAACTGAAGGACTTGCCCAAATATGCGGCTCGTAAGGCATTCTGCACACACCCTTCTGAGATCTTATCCCAGGAATTCTTCACCCAGGATACGACCTCAGTTGGGCTCGGCTTCACGAAGTTGCCTCGAATGTTTCTCTGCAACCGATGTTCGATGAAATTATTCGCCTCGAGGCGCACAAAATCCTTGAATCCCAACGGTTTATTGATTGCAAGATCGAGACTCTGGAGGTATCCTGTCATGCCAGCGGGGATCATAATCTGATCCACGGCCTGGCTTGCAAGAAAGCTGAAGATACTGTGAAGATACTGTTTGCGCGATGTGTGCCGGCTGCGTCCCAAACAATGAGACCTCTCCTTCCATTCCGCGAAATCGACACTAAGTCGATCCACTTGCGTATGGTGTCCTGTGTTGCCCAGGCCTTTTCACTATCTAGAACGTACACACCAGAGACACGTTCTACTCTGTTCTTTTTCCCTTCGATATGATCAAGGGCGGCACCTTAGTTCCGTCAAGTCGCAAAGCCAAAACGCAGGTGACGCGAGCACTTTCACAGCCGGTCGAAGGAACATAAACTGATGTAGCGCCCTTTTTTTCAACAGTGGTTTGGGCTCCTGGACCGAGAAAAACAGCTGTTTCATCCATCGCAATCATGTCATCATCCAATTTGAAAAGCGTCGTCGATCGATGCAACGAGAGCTCCTTCCATTTCATGAAGTCGTCAACCCAATGACGGGAAGCCTTGAAATCGTCCTCACTCACGTCGTATTGCGGGGCCATGCGAAGAGCGAACGCCTGAATGTTTGCTCGAGTCACCACCATACAAGCCGCTCGTCGGTCAACAATTCAGTCATACACTGCGTCCTCCAAATCAAGATGCAGTGGCTTTCGCCCTGCTCCTGGTCTGCGCTTCTTTGCGTACCCTTCAGCGATGAGTTGGTTCAGGTTCCTGGCATCCGCTCGCCATCTCTGTACCATTCGATGATCAAGCTGCTTTTCTCGACAAAAATGAACCATATTTTTGCCATTCGAAGCTTCTACAATGCCTCGTTTGAACTCGATCGAATAACTTTTACGCATCGAGCTCATCCTGTGGGAGTGCAAGATGGCGAATGTGGCGCCTGTACGTAAGACCATAGCACGTCTACTCTTCCTTTGGCATGTTACGCTACGGCTTATTTTCGGGGAATGGCTTCTATTGCCGGGATTTTCAAAAAAAGAGGGGTGTCTTATTTTCGGAGTATGGCTTATTATCGGGGAAACACGGTAATAGAAGAATTTGTCCATCCCGGCTTTTATTCCAAGCGCTTCCTTCTCGAGCTGGGTGTAGCGACGTTCGGTATAGAATTGTGCATAGAATTGTGTTAAGCCGAGAAAACCTTTGAGTTCACTCACCGACGACGGAGTTGTCGCATTCTTGATAGCCTTTATCTTGTAAGCGCACTTGTGGATTTCACCATGCTTGAGCGTGAATCCACAAAACTTAATTTGTTCTTTGAAAAATTCGCACTTGTCTTGATCAGAGCTGTGCGCCACGGGTGAATTCGACGGCGGCGGGCTGAAAGGCAAGCAGCGGCGTACCTCGCCGTGGCGATCTGCGGCGGATCGAAGTGCTATCGCGACGCAGTGAGAGAGTTCCTATCCCTCCATCGACCGGTTCGCTCCTCAATATGGCTACCGGGGAGAAGGTGCGCAGGTTAAGGAGTGTTATCCTTCACCTCGTTCCTGTAGATGCTCCTCAGCTAATGTTCTTAGAAGATGTATGGAAAAACAGGCCTCGTGACACGTATCACAAAGTTTATCTCATTTATTTTATTGAACTAAAGGAATCTTCTAGGGTCGTGTATGAATAAGGTCTTCGACATGGTGGTTGGCTCCATGAAGCACAGTTTCTCTCTCGAAAGGTTGCCCGCAGTCGAGAACCGTCTTTCTGGCTCGGCTGACGTAGCCGGGATAGAAAGGACGTTACGGACCAGTTTAGAAACAGTCGCAAACATCGTAGAATTTTTCGATCACCAGCACAGAGTTTTGTCGGTGGATATCTCATCCAGGTCAACACGTAGAGACAGGTAGCGGTGTACTTCATTCACGAGACTTTCACTCTTAGCCGGAGCGGATTTATACTTGTCTACTAACGATTCTCTCTTCTTTTTGACGGGAGATTCCCGAACAATTGGGATATCCTCCTAATCTTCAGAAACCGATGGTGAAATCTATTTGATGGAATCGAGCATGAATTTTGCGACATTCATTCAGACCGGGAATTTCAGCTTGAATTTTAACAATTCCTTCGATTTCTGGATCTAGCAGTGCACCAAGGAGCTCAATGTCATGAAAGGGCCGCATCCTTTTTTGTAAACAGCTTCCCAGATCTCGGACCACAAGTCTCTTGAATTCGGATCCGGCGTCTTGCTCGTCCTACTCTTCAATTTCTCTGAGATTTGCCTCCAGTTCTATCACCCCAACGACGATCATATTGATTGATGCCGTGCTCGAGCTTTCCATGAGGCGCATCAGATCAACAACTCTCTGGAATGCAATGAAAGTTTTTAAGCGCTGAAAGAGCCGCGGCGAACGAAAAGGGCTCTCACAACATCCTACTCGTTAAAGGAATTCGAGAGAATCTGATCTAATCTTGATTATGATAATAGAAGAAAGCAGTAGAGGTCCATGAATCTCCCCTATATTCTAAGGAGTCTGGAGGAAACGATGGAAACAAACTCATTGCATATTCTTTGATTCAGCGTGATCTCTATCTTGACGTGTTTCGATCGAATCGGGAAAGCCGTGAAAAATCAGGCGGCGGCGAAGCGCCGGTGCGCTGCAGAAAATGATGCGGCGCGTGGCGACGCTCAATGCTACGCGGCGCGCCGCCTCGCCAGCGAATCGATGACGCAGCACACAGCTCTGGCCTTGATTCAGTCGGATATCCTGAGAATTCAGCTTCTCGAGAACGGTCTCTAGCCGCTGGAGATGCTCGCGGTCTGTCGCAGCGGTGACTACTATGTCATCGATCACGACTTCAACGCCGGGAATGCCAGCGAGGATGGCTTCGATGAATCTCTGCCAGACCGCCGCAGCGCTAGACAAACCGTTCGACATTCGTGTGGATCGGAATAAGCCGTGATGCGTGTTGATCGTTGGAAGCTTTTGATCTTCTTCGCGAACAGGCATGTGCAAGAAAGCTGATGATATGTCGAGTTTCGAGAATCTCTTACCAGTGCCGAGGTTGTCGAGGGCCTGGAGAATGCATTTCAACGGATGGTCTTCCAGTTTCAGAAAACGGTTGAGACCGATCTTGAAATCGGCGCAGAGTCGAACTTTCTTTCCAGCCGCCAGGGGAACAACAACGATCGGATGAGCCCAATCGCTCACTACGATTCGCCGAATGACACCTGAGCTCTCGAGTTCGTCTAGCTCTTCGTCTACGAGCGGGATCAACGATTGCGCCACCAGACAGAATCGATGATAAACTGGTGTTGGATCTGGAACATTGAAATGAAGTTTCATTTCGGTGCTTAGGATTCGTCCATTCCTTTTTTTTTTCGTCAAGTTCGGAAATTTTCGTAGGATCTGCTTCACTTGGTCGTTAATGTCGGATGTATTTGTTGAAGTTGCAGGCTTCCGAACTGAACGGTTGACATTGAAGTGCTCGCATCCACACTCTGCGGAATAGGGTTGGAAACAGAGGTTGATCAACGAGGTAAAGTCGTAAGGTCTTGGCTTGCTGACCGTATTCGACTTCTACCATTGCGAATGCTCGGGGAATGACGATTTCTCCTGAAGCAGTACGGAGTTTAACGTCATTCTCGTGGAGTTCAATCTGAGGAAAATTTTTGATGAATTTCTGGTAACACATTGTAGAAAGGGCGCATCCTGTATCGAGCTCCATATCAAAGCGCTTTCCGTGGATTTGAACTTGCATTTGAACTTTGCAGCTTGGCATTTGGAATTGATATAAGGACATGCTGGAGCTAAATGATCGGGATTTCCGCATCGGTAACACTTAGCGAGCTTGATGCTTTGGTGTGAGTTTCTTCCTTGGTTGAAACTTGAGCGCGTGAATGTCGATTACTGTAGATGAACTCGATTGTTTTGTCATGCTAGCCTTCTGAGCTTTGAAGATTTCATCGGCGCACTTGAAAACTTCGGCGAATTTCTTTTCTCTTTGCACTTCACCATCAGCGCTTGTTTCGTATGGCTGTCAGACAGCCCACTGATAAATTGTTCGATGAGACTGAGTTGCTTTTCATCGTCGGGCCAGCCACAATCCAAAGAGTTCGTGCGTAAACGGGTTTTGAAATGGAGCAACGTTGAAAAGTCGTCGTTTGCAGTCACCTTGTTGTTCAGCAACAGGTGGTTTTTGAGTCTGGTGATCCATGAAGGCCAGCGCTCGGCGAGCGGGTCAAACTCACGGAAACTTGAAGATTCGGCAGCCATTTTTAGAAGATGGTTGCACGGATGACGTGAATCTTCGAAAATGGAATGTAGTAATTTGAAGAACGAGGGTTTTTTTCACCACTTCGTCGCCAATTGTTAGACTTCTCAGAACACGGAAGGAAAAGACGTGTGTACGTGACAATTGTCCGGAACTTTGTTATTATTTTATTCAATGCAGACGGCCCTACTGTACGATAGCGCGTTGTATTGAGTGCATCTCTAGGAATTGAAGTCTGCAACTTCTTCCATGACTGCACACGAAACCTAACAAAGATTATGATTTTGCGAATTTCACTCTGTGATGAATTTTCACGTATTCAGCGCTCGGAATCAGTTTCTCACGAAAAGCAGGCTCAACACTCTTCGCGGTCCTCCCCCTCCCTCCATAGTCCTGGATAAAGGATTCCGGGATTCGCCGTGAGCATGTTAGGAGCGTTAGGAGGAAGAGAAAAATTAACCGACCGAAGTTGTAGAGTTGAATGAACCCTTCAAAAAACCTCTTCGTCTCTTCCTTTATCCTAGCAACCTTGCAAAGAAACGCATGCATATCCTTTCGAGTACCGTAATCCAAAATCACGGATTTGGTGTCTACTTGTGACTCTACTCTTTCTTGCTCCGGTGTCTGCCCAAAAGTTCTTGCCAGGTAGAATAGACCCCTAGTGTGGCCTAGTACACCGGTATTCCTGCCAAATACATTTCCCCGGGAAGCTGACGCCAGGGATGTCGGGATTCAGGGACATCGGGCGCTGATCGTGACGCAAATCTGACGCTGCTCATTCATGGCGACAGGGGGTTTGATGGTTTGTTCGCCGTTGATAATATTCATCTTCAACTCACAACCAGTTTCTCGATGTGTCACGGGAGGAATCTTTCATCGGAGACTGTTATAAGCGAGCTTTCGACATGGTCAGGTCTTGAATCATTGGCAGGCGACGAAAACTCATGAGCTCATCATTCCCAGACTTCTCGCGGTCGCCGGTGTTCCAGAAAACGTTTTCGCCTCACGTCTGAGCAAAAGTTTACAAATGTGTCTCCATTCAACAGCTGGACTATGCTGGATCGGCCTTATGCTTGATTTGAAGCTCGACATGTTCAAGAGCACTCCGGTTAAATTGTTGGGCGAATCAAAAGGAGAAAATTTTCTACATCATTCCTTGAATGAGTGCGCTGGTGAAGGGCTGTGTGTCTCATCCCCTTATGGAAGACTTGTTGTGGACGTGAGATCGTTCAAGTGGGACCATCCTTCAATAAATCTCATGAAGCAGTCGCCGAATACGACACGCGAAAACGCCGATGTATGCAACAGAATAATTTATGGACCGTATGCGAGGAGACGGAATGTTATTCAAGAAAGAAATGATACAGAAAACGAAGAGAGCAAAGTCACGACAACAGTGGAAAAACACGAGGGCAACTTGGCCGCCTGCGCAGAAAAAATCGAAAGTCTCCTGGAAACGCACTACCAGCTGAACCGATATTTCGGTTCGGGGGATGAAGTTTATATCACAGGCCACCTTCTCGGCACTCACACGATGCACATGGGAAAATACGAGAAGATCGACTTTGATCGTATAGAATCGCTCGGCAACGAAGGTGATGCGATTTTTTTCTATTGTGATTCAAGCTAATCCTCTTCCTGTCGCCTTCCAAAAATTATGTATTCGTTGCAGAGTGCGCAACACCCGTACAGAACTCTGGTTATCGAGACTATTGCATCAACATTGCTTGGATCCTAAATTTGTGGAAAAGAGGAGCGAATATCTATGTGAGTGTTTTTCTAGTTGAGGGAGCGAAGGGACGCTGATTGTGACTCTTCGATTTCATATCTACGAGGGTAAACATATGAAGTTCCAAGTCTATGGAGAGGGAGCTAGACACTTACAATTAGTGAAAAGTGTCTTATTTGCCTGGCAAGTTGGCTGGCGAGTTCGTTTTAGTGATAGTTTGGAGCTAAATCATCTGGCTTCGGGGCCGGGTTGACACCACTATACGATCGCGGGCATCCGCGAGGAACGTTGACGTGTCAGTTCCGGTTCACTATCGGTGTTTGTCCATAGAGGTCTAAGATGAGAATGAAAGGAATTCGATCGAGAAAGAGCAGTCTCGTTGAATATTAGTTTTTCAGGCAATGCGTATGCGGATCAAAACAAACATGACTCAAATAGCGCTGCATCTTCTCTAGAAACTACCGAGCTCGATCTGCGAGAGCTTTAAAGCGTTCATGTCAGCCTGCGGAATACCATGAAAATCAGCAAGGCCGTGTTCCCATTAGGGGCGTACCCAGGATTTTTTTTGGGGGGGGGGCAAAGACCATTTTCCGATGGTTTTGAGGGGGGCCAAGATCTGATCATCCTCATGATTGCCATAGAGTCCTATAGGCCAGCTGAAAATCTTGGGGGGGGGAAGGAGACTTGGGCCCCCCTCGTTACGCCACTGGTTTCCATTCACGGTATTATGGCTCAATAACCTGCGGTGGTAGCTCTTCAATGGGCGACGGATCTCTCCCACTGTATTGAGGTAATATCTCAGTCAGTGCGAACGATAGTCAACTTCTCTCCTGAGATACGTTCACAATGATTTCTGATGGAGATTTGTTCTCGGCTTATGAGCTTGAGGCGCAGCCCCGATTCCTAAATTGAAACTTCGGGAAGTTCAGTTTGTAGGATTGGAACGAGCGAAGTGTGCGTCCTGTTGATCTCGCGCAGCAGCATTCTGCTCACAATCAGATGCATTGTGGCCGAGGTCATAGGCGGCGCTTCGAATCTAGCCCGTGAGTCGCAAAACAGTTAATACGGCCCTGACGACAATGCTCGAAGTGATGTGAGACTTCCAAATCTCCTTGCCATGTGGGGGTGGGGATTAGGCACGAGACTCACGGAATGCATGAAAATCCACATTTCCCAAAACACAAGGAGTAGGAACTGAGAAATGCCGTGAATTAGGGGAAATACCTTGACAGATTCCCAGTGCTAATCGTTGTGCAGTTTTATAGACCAGGGGTGCACAGCATCAGGCGTCTCGCGGGCCACTCGGCTAAGCCCAGACCCACGACGGGCCGCAGTCAACTTTAGCAAGGGAAACAATCAGGGGTGGCTCTAGCACGAATTCACGAAGCTGAGAGCTCCATAGATCTGAGAACTAATGAAGTTCGTCGGAAATTCGTAAAATCTTCGGGGTCACCCTTTGCAGGAGGTGACAGCCCGGTTCACCGAATTTTTTTGATCGAATCCGTTTGACCGACGCGTCGCGACGCTGTTTGGCCGAATCCGTTTGACCGAATAAACTTCTCTCCCATGCAAGGCTTCTACGCTCCTCCCTGATTCCAACTCTGTAAAGAATCGAATGAAATACGAATAGCGGGAGATCCATCTAATGAAGAGGTTGCGAGTCGACACCTGGTTGAAACTATATTTGGCATGACAATTGCCACCAGATTTACCTATATATTTATCTTTCCATATCACAATGCCAGGTTGTCGTATTATTGTTTTATCTGAGTCACGAGCGTAATCGGGTCATATATGTTACAATCTTAGAACTTATATTATAGATACGAAGTGAGATATCGCTTGCGCTCGTGTCATATCGAAGGCGGCGAGCTGCCGATACACTGGATATCCTCTCTGGAAAAAGTCGACGAGCAGCTTGACAAAAAGCAACTTTGCGAACGTACTGCCTCAAACTTATTTCGTGAGTATCCAGTTCCTCTACGAACTGTTTGAGGCTCTTGTTAACGTTCTCGTCTTTCGGCCGGGGGCGAGGCGAAGGCTTTCCGATTCGTAGCTGCGACATATCGTATTTGATTATCTCCTCCTCCTTTTGAAGATGTCTGATGAACTCGAAAAGATTAGTGTGAGCCTTCCTGCACCCGTCATATTTAATTTCAGGCTCTCCGTGAGCTTTTTCGTCGCGGGAGGTTCATAAGCTGATGTTTTTGACTACGACTCGACGTATTATTACAGCTTATGTAATGTAGAGGGCGTTGCATTCTTTCTACGCGGGGAATTTTTCACTCGCATTTCATTCGATTCGTTAATCAGATAGGATCATAAAAGCTTAGCATGTGAGAGAAGTTTATTCGGTCAAACGGATTCGGCCAAACAGCGTCGCGACGCGTCGGTCAAACGGATTCAGGCAAACAGCTTTGGTGAAACGTATTCGGTCAAAAAAATTCGGTGAACCGGGCCCTAACCTTGCAGGAGACCGATGGTAAGTGTAATTCAAAGTGGGCTTTATCAAAACCGTCGAACCGCAAGCCTGCGCGACGCTAGCGACCGCGGGTACAACGCTGCAATCGGTGACCATAACTTGCATTGAACTTGCTGATTGCAATCATCATACGCGATCCATCATATTTTCATGTGAGAAATCATCAACATGAATGACGGGACGCAAAACCAAAAACTCAGCTACGTAAAAAGAAGTATTTGGTGTCGCGCCGCCACTGGAAACAGTGATGCAGGCATGATTCGAATAAATATGAAAATTGTTAAAGGGAATCAAGTCCTCGCCTGTTCCTCGTCGACCCATGTGAGCTCCCTGTGTTGGAACAATGCTTTGTTTGAACCCATCGCGTCTCCGAATCGGGTGCATCCGTTTCATCTGGGAATTCAACCGAACTTCGGGAAGACGCCGCGGGCCGCAGAAAAGGTCTCCACGGGCCGCATGCGGCCCGCGGGCCGCGTGTTGTGCACCCCTGCACTAGACCACCATGGGCTCTGACGGACCTTCTTGCAAGCACGCGGTCCACGGGCTTCGAAGATAATGAAAGCTTCCAGACTAAGAAGGCTCGACAGCGAAGAGTCTGGAAAGAGCAAGTGTGTATGAATGAACGTGGAGCTTCGCGAGTAAAGCTGATTTCCACGGGATTCCGTAGCCTTGCGATAAAGGCCGGAAACACATCGTAACGAGCTCGTGGTTAGTTTCGGGGAGGATGGTGTGTGTTTTTAGCAATGTTCATTTAGATCCGCATTCCCCGGAAACCTAATTGTAAGATCCGCTGAGACTGTTCTCTCGATCGATGCCTCAAAAGTACGAGTGAACGGGTTGTTGGAATGCTTATTCCGACTTCACTTTATAGCCAGACGACAGAGCTTCAAAAAACATCAGGACGAACTCGCTGGCATCGTTGCACGGCGAGTGGCACGATCCGGGTAGACTTGATCCGGGTAGACCTGGTTGATTCAAAAATCAAGGAAAATTGGTACTTCCGAGGCCGAAAACTAACTCAACCCCTATCCCAAGGCGTGGGACCCACAGGCGATAGATCTTCTCAGTGGTGCGGGATTTCTACAAGCCCTGGAAATTCCATAGTGTTCCCAAGGCGAGGCGCTTTTGTTCATTGCTCATTGGCTCGTGCAAGCGTGAATAAAATCTGATGTGTCTATTCTATCGAGGCATCATCGTTATAACCATGGAACCGTTTTGTATTCAGAAAGTCGGAATCAGGACTCTAAAATAAATGCATGAGCAGGACTGCAGGACCGCAAATAACCGCAGAGAATACGCGGTGAACCTCAACGAAGCCGCGGTTAACCGCGATCCGCGCATTTTAGGGCAGCGGTGGGCAGCCTTTTAGGTCTCGCGGACCACAAGTCCGATGGTTAGGAATCTCGCTGACCACCCAGAGACGCTACGCTCTGAATTTTCTAGCTCTTGAATCATTCTCAATGGGAATAATAGGCGATATCTCTACTACCTGATAGGGGCTGACAACTTATGTTCTGTTTAAACTCATGTACCTATCCCTCCATCTGGACTCCGCTTCGCCACGGAATAACCTGGACTGGCAGACACGCTGGAATTTTTCACCTCACGAACATATGCAGGTGCGTTCCGACTTGATACCACCTCTTGCAAAATGGCACAATCATTTGAGCTGATCAAGCGCGATTTCTTTCAACCCACCAAAACCATCCTGCGGAGCACCAAAAAGTTGCGCAAATGTCAATCAATCAGTCAATCAATCAACTTGACTTATTAACATGGTCATGCCGCGTGTTGCATTGGGGATTTTAAGGGTTAATTAGCCGCTCAGGGATTGCTATTCCCCGAGGGCTCCGCTCTGCAGCACACCGCCCGCGATGAGCCTTGCGTTTCCTCTTTGTACCTCTATGGCGATCCTCTGCCGAATATAAGACGCTGCTCGCTTGTCGCCGTCCCTGGCGGTGATCCTGTTGCCGATCTCTTTGACGAGTTTGAGAGCCGCCTGACCCCATACACCGGTTGACTCCACCACAAAGGGGACGAGGGTGAACTCGTTCGTGAGAGACTCGTACTTGGCTCGTTTGTCGCCCTCATCCCGCGTATCGACGGCGCGGATATTTCTGGCGACGGCGCGATAGCTTGGTGCGTAGGAATCCTTAACAGCAACGTCCCAGATGAGGCGCTTGCCTCTTGACCACGGCTCCAGTGTCATACCGTCGGGTCGGAGTTCATCATTGGGTGATAGGTGCCGCGGCTCTTTGGAGCAGGGAGTCCCTGCCTGGCGAAGCGCACGAGTCAGTAGATCGTTGATGGCTGCGTGGCGCGCCAATCGTCCGGATGCCAATTTGTAGCAGCTCAGTCTATGGAGACCGAGGCAGTCAATCTGTGTCTCTCTGGGAGCCCTGCGCAGGGAAGCCGTATGGAGTCCACTTCCGAGTCCGCCACCCTCAGTCGCAGCTCCGCGAGGATGCTCTCGCTCGCCAGGGTAGTCCATTTGGCCTGACGCGATCGGTCGTCGTCAATCAATCTGTCAATCTGTCAATCAATCAATCAATCAATCAATCAATGTGTATTTTTACTCTTTCAGCAGAAAGAGTTTGACTAGATGCTTCGAATTTCGTGTGCGGGCTCGTTTTCGTGATGCATTTCAGCCCAGCAAATCATTCTCGCGATATCTCATAAGGAAATTTTTCTTCCGCCGAAATACGACATTCCTTATCGTTTTGTCCAGCACTGTATGGACAATGAGTCAGCAAGTGGAACGAGGTCGTCTGCGTATATGGTTGCTGGGATCTTTGTTATCATTGTTTTAAACTAATCTTCAACAGATAGTTCAAAGCCACAGACCGTCCATAAGAGTCTCTCTGTCAGATTCATCAGATCGAACTCCGTTCACTAGAGAGAACGATGTCTGCTCGAATGCGACGGAGGTCATCGGGCTCGCGTCACTTGAGTCTTGAAGATGAGGAGTCCGCTGATTCCTCGTGCGAAAGTAGCGGAGTGGGGCCGGAGGAGTTGGTCTATTATCCCGCTCCGACGGGAGTTCCCGCATTTAACCCGAAATCGTCCGGACTACCCTACGTCAAGGGAGTTATAATATTGTCGCTCGTGGCCATGTTGCTGATAGCAGCAGCCGGCTGCTTCTTCATCTTGTTCTATGAGAGAAAGACCCGGTGAGTTAACGAAAGCTGCCTGCCTCATTGCTGTTCTTTTCGTTTTCTGTGTATCGGGATCCTGCGATTGATGGCAACGATAATCCGCAGTCTCTACGCGATCACGGTTGTGGTCCACGATAGCGTCTCAATCAACCTAGCCACGTTCTGGGAGAGTTGGACGCTGTTATTTGAACCGAAACTCACGATCGACAAATCGGATCTTGCAAATTCTGGGATTCTCCGAACGACAGAGTCTGATGACAGTTTTTTATCGAACATGAGACAGTTTATCAGGTGAGTGCCTCCGTTATTCCATCTATTGAGGTAATCATGAAGCTCGATCAGTGTCGTCGACGATGTGACCCGCGGCGCCATTCTGCGTGGCCCGCAACGACCCTCACGTTCGATGGAGATGGCCTGCAGGGCCGGCCTTAGGGGACAACCCGGGCGATTGCCCAGGTCGCAAGGGCTCTGGAGGCGCTTCGGCTTCGCACGTTTGACTCACAGACTCGAACTTCTGACACACGGAGGAATTTCTCTCCGAAGTCTTGTCCAGAAGACTTCGCTCAGCCGGTTTGAGAAGAGCTCTTCTCCCGGTACTAGATGCTTGCCGAGGGCAAATGTCTGAACAAGGTGCCAACCATGGGAACCATCTCCAGGGAGCCGGCACTGATCGCGATTTGAAACAGCGATGATGCCGTCCGGATGCACATTCGGCATCTGGTCCTGGCATGAATTCTGACTCCTGAGCTAGTGGAGAGCATCGCGAAGCGCACGACAAGCCGACTCAGGCCCGCAAACATGATCGTCCTATTCATCTGTCCCAAATGATATTTACGCACAGAGTTGATGGAAGCGTCAACATCAAAAGACTATAACGGAAACCTCTCACTAAGGTAAACTGCTGCTGAACGATTTGCTCCCACCGAAACTCTGTGGAAATCCATCTGATCTACGTAGAAAAAGGTTAATTTCTTGAGGATTTGATATTACGAAGAGCTCTCATAGACCTTCTCGAGTACCCTGACGACATTTCTTGTTCTTCGACCTATAACGCGATCGATGGAGCTCGGATGAGGAAAGAACTATGGGCGTATTGGAGGAGAACCCTTCCTCCTTGATGAGCGACAGACTCTTGGTCTCCTTTACAAGGAAATTCCAACTTTTCTCCTAGCACTCGCTCCTCGAGACGAAGCGTTCCAGGATACTCGCCCGGGGCGTCATCCGCTCAAGGGCCGGCCCTGCTGGCCTGGGCGAGATCGAAACTTCGGTCAAGATCACGTGGAGAAGAATTGCGAGCGAGATTCATTAGGAGTCTTTTGCACAGCAGTTCCACTTCATCCATTTCTGGAGAAGATGGTCAGAAGCCCTAGTTATTTGCCAGGGTATCGAGGGTGTTGACTCACTCGATTTTTCGTGTGTTTCTCGAGAAATACGCGTCCGAGAGAAGAACATGTCATGGACCAACTCACGCGCGACTCACACTACGCATCGTAGGCGTGGTCGCGACTTCGAACGCTCCGTAGTTTCCGACAAGTCGCGCTGAACTTCCTTATTTCGAATAGAAGCCCCACCTGGAAACACCCTAAATCAGTGGTACTCATGAGATTTCCGCTGCGGGAAGAGATGCAGGTCACTCTGCTCCATAGCCTCGATCACCGTAGTCGATCTTCTACGACGAGGTTCCACGACGGCAGGTCTGTCCTTAACGGACCCAATTCGTCCGAACTTCTTCACGATTCGGAAAAGTTCGGTCCTCGAAGGCGTGTCGTTCCAGTCGAGCAGCTTACGANCCAGACGATGAAATCTGCGCCCCCTGAGACCTGCGCCCGGGGCAAGCACCCCCTCTGCCCCCCCCCCCAAGATCCGCCACTGGTGTTGACTCACTCGATTTTTCGTGTATTTCTCGAGAAATACGCGTCCGAGAGAAGAACATGTCATGGACCAACTCACGCGCGACTCAAACTACGCATCCTAGGCGTGGTCGCGACTTCGAACGCTCCGTAGTTTCCGACAAGTCGCGCTGAACTTCCTTATTTCGAATAGAAGCCCCACCTGGAAACACCCTAGATCAGTGGTACTCATGAGATTTTCGCTGCGGGAAGAGATGCAGGTCACTCTGCTCCATAGCCTCGATCACCGTAGTCGATCTTCTACGACGAGGTTCCACGAGGGCGGGTCTGTCCTTAACGGACCCGATTCGTCCGAACTTCTTCACGATTCGGAAAAGTTCGGTCCTCGAAGGCATGTCGTTCCAGTCGAGCAGCTTACGAAAAGCTCGAATAATTTGCACGTACGATGACCCACTTTCGAAATTTGGAGGATGCCTTAAATTTTAGCGTTTTCCTCCTTGCCTTGTATTCGGGAATGTCTGCCATTTGGAGAAACACGGTACGAGCTTCCTGACTTGCCCAATATTCAGTCGAAGCTTGCCACTGAGTTCTGTCTTGAATAATCTCGGGTTTAAATGAGGCACTTCCTTAACAGGCAAAAGTTAGCGGTGATGGCATCGACAATAACTCAGGAGGGGCATCAACGCACGTCGCTGAAAGCATACGTATCTCCCTCACTGGCGGAGGCCACCATGATTTCAATTCTGGATCCAGCTCCGTTCCGCAAGGCTGATCCCTTGGTTGAAAATTTGTCGTTGTCGACAGGTGAGTTGCTTTGCTACAGCTTAATTCCAGTTGGGCATATTCATGCTCGTTAATACGAGAACGAATATATTCGTTTTCGGAGATTCTGATGATCGAATTGAGTGTCATTGTGGCCGACACATTTGACGACACATACATCGACTTGGCAATCGGAGTGAGATATATGAACACGAGCTGAAAAGGGTAATTTCACATGTTCCATTTCGTGATGAGCTCATTAGCCGTGACCACTATGAGGCACGAAAGAGAGAGTTGATGAAACTCGAGACCCTAGAGAAGCGAAAATAATTCGACCTTAGCATCGTCATGGACACTCTTCAAAGTGAACTCAAGGCACTCTTAGGGTTTGCAAAAGCCCGCATTTCCAGGACCGCAAGCCCGCGGTCTATTATTTTATAGGAAACTCGCAATAGGAAGCCCACTAACGCAGCCCGCGGGGGAAGCCCGGCGGTTTCAGGCCCACAGCTCGGAGGACCGCGGGCTCGAGCCCGCAGATAGAGAGACCGCGGGCCAAGTTCCTAACTCATAAGACCGCGGGTCAAAAAATACTCGCACGTACTGCCTTGTCATATTGGGAGTCCTCGATCATTTGAGGCTCAGAGACGATTCCGGTATTATCCCGCGGCAGCTCACGCGACTATATGAGGCAAAACTGTCCAGGCGTCATCGGGAAATCATTCCATCATGATCAGGTCCTGTGGCTTTGCAAGCCGAATCGGATAAAATCAAACAAAGATTCATTTGAGTTCCGCGTTTCTGTGTCTCTGTCTCGACGGGGTTGAGTTCAAATAACTTTGCTAGTGGTAGATTTTCGTTCTCCAAGTTTCTTCCTCGTTCGATTGGCTCCTGGTTCCAGATGGTTACAGTGAATTTTCGTCCCGTTCTGCCCTACTGTTTGCAACCACGTGAAGATTTCATCGAGATGTTCGGATCGGAATAAATGATGAATCCTTACTTCAGTGGGCGAAAACAATAAGCTATAGTTATTGAAACGAATATCGGATGAATGACCCCGGCAGATTTGCAATCACTGAACTGGTTGAAGGTCAGAACTCTCCTCTTTCGGAAAATTCTTGACGCGGTCCGATGATGTCACCAAGCCCTCAATGATGTTGGACATCTTCGGACCGAAACAAGGCCCTCTCATCAGAAAAAAAATTGAAGATTACTTTCGCGAAATTCTGCAGTCTTCATCCGCTGGTTGCCATTCAACAATACATTCCACCATTCGGTTATTGAAAACCTTAGCATGACTTTTTTCCACCTATTTTCCCGTTTTGGCCCATAGTGCACCGCTGGTCTCGAACACCGGTATTCCTGTCGATTTTCTCGAGAATTAAACGTTAGGGATGTCAGGTTCGTTCATAGAAACAGCTGATTGTTTGCTGGTGAAAACCTTGATCTTGGGACTACAACCAGTTCTTGAGGCGTCACGGAAAGAATCTTCCATCGGAGACCGTTATTGTTCCAAGCGAGCTTTCAACATAGTCGGGCCTTGAATCACAGGCAGTCTAAGGAACCCCATAAGCTCATCATCCCCAGACTTCTTGCGGACATCGGTGTTCCAGTGAATGTTTTCTCAGTCCTCAATGTCTGTCCAAAGTTTTAAGAACTTGTCTGCAATCAACAGATGGAGCGAAGTGGATGGGCCTCATGATTAACTTGAAGCAAGACATGTTCAAGAGGAGTACGATTAAACTAATGTAGATAACTGCGTCGGGATCGAATTTCATACAGTTTCGCTCAAGGTTCTACGGTAGTCATCAAACTTGGGCGACATCTATGTATGGGGATCTTTACGTGAACATTGAACGCTTCCGATGGGACAAAATGAAGGAAGGAGAGCAATCGGCGGACACAAAAGGCGCAAACGACGATGTATGCAACAAAATCGTTGCTAGGTACCAGTGGGAGGTCGAAAATCGAGAGGGCAGCTTGACCGCCTGCGCGGAAAGATTCGACACTGATTTGGAACTGTTTTCCAAGACATACGAATATATCAACCCTGGAGATGAAGTTTATGTGTTGAGCGATTTTTTCTTCAAATACGCTAAGGGGCTTGAAAGTGAACACGACGAGATCTACTTTGAGCACATAGAATCGCTCGACAAGAAAGGTGATGCTCTTTTTTTCCATAGTCATTCAAGCTGATACCCTTTCACTTTCCCTCCAACGCCTATGTCTTCGTTGCAGTGTGCGGAACGCGCCCGACGAACAAATCAGAAGCTTACCAGTGCATCGGCCTCGCGTGGATGCTCTATTCGAAAAGGAAAGGAACGAAGTTTTTCGTGAGTGTTTTTCGGATCGGTTGAACTTTCCAGTGACAAAGGAAATCG
>JAJSRV010000041.1:904309-1051139 GCA_021527715.1 Neoseiulus cucumeris | reverse complement strand
AACGTTATTAACTGTTGTTGAACTCTTCTGCGTTTACTCACTCCGTCGATTCGACTCACCGATCAATAGCGACACGGATATTGTACACAGGAACAGATGAAGATAAAATGCAGCCGCAACATCGAACAGAGCCAAGGCTTCAACCACAGCTTCTTGTTTAGATTTTCCCCTCAGAATACAGTCCTCCAGCATGGGATTGATGTCAAACGATCGCATCCACGGAACCGGCATTTCCGTTATCCAATAGACCCTGCGGCGATTTCCGTCAACATTTTGAGTTAAGGATCAAAGTAGGGTTCAGTTGACAACTTTCTGGAACCCACCGCTCATTGATGGCTCTCACGATCTCGGGGTTCAGGTCCCAGACTGCCGCCCACGAGAACTGCATCTGCGCGATCCTCTCCTGTGCGACGTAGAGCAAGCCTTTGAAAAGCTTGCACCGCCATGCGTGACTTTCCAAGCAAGGAACGTCTGTGATCACGACACCTATGAGGATTATTGACTGAATTTGCTCCTAGGGTTCTTCCAACCGATTTATTTTCTGGGAGAATCGTTGTCCGGAACGAAACCGAAGTTCTAGAATACCTTGACAGAGCAGTATGACTCCTTTCCTGGTGGTTACTGACCTTGGTTATGGACAACCTTGATCAAGTTCTCGATTTCGAATTGCTCGGTTGGGATCCGCTCTCCGTCGTTGGCTTTCACCATCCGATACAGTTCCCGATAGTGAGGGAGAGGACATTCCTTGAATTCTTTCAGGAGGGAACACCCCTAAATAGTTCAGAGCGAACATTAACTTCCAGAACTCACGATACGACGGAAAACTCATTAAGTTCTTTTCCACTGTAGAGGTCCAATGCTGAGGACACATCGGCAAACCTTCCTTCAGAAAACGTTATAATTCAGATACACATTCTCTGTTAATCTTGGATTCTCACTTTGAGTATGTAAGGAACGTATTCTGGATGCTTGATGAGGGTCGCAACGTTATCGATCCTTGGAGTTGGTGTTTTAATTGCCGAACTTGCGCAAACCCATGAGGTGAAGTAACAAACCAAGAAAAACATTCCGAGTGACCATCCTAGGTATAGGAGACGAGTCGCCTGGCGGTTCGAGGAACACACTGTTAGGGGGCGCACCGAATCATCCGCCGCGGGATAAAAGGTCACCCTAAGCAAGAATCATTCCGGGACCGCGGAATCGGGAAGAATTTCCATCGGTGCTCTTCGGAATTCCTCCACATGTATTGGGACGGGACCGTAGGTTCCGCGGAACCCATGAAGCTGCCCATAACTGGTTGAACTAAAACCCCAATTCTGTTCATGGTCAAAGTGTTGTCGGAGAAAGGAAACCAATGCCTGGGCGAATCTCCCAGGCACCTGATCTCATTAATCAGTCGGACATGTGCTCACCAAATGGGTGATCTCAGCGAGAGAACCGGTTCCTAGAGTGATCGCGTATAGCTCCATGAAACTGTCTGAGATCGGAGAGCACGTGTTCCGCTCAGGCGTTTCGAATTTTCGATAGTGACGCATTAGGAGCCCACTCAGTGCCGTCAGAGCTGTGACAGCTGCGAAGTAGGTCCAGCGTACCTGAAGAAGTTTTCATTTTAGTGGAGATCTCCGCGGAAAAATCCTTGCTAACCTTGACGTATCCAGACTGGTCCGGGATAGGTCATAGATAGAGAAGAAAATATCACCAGCCTCTTCGTTGAATTCCATGAGTCTAAGTCCAGGATGGCTCTCATATTCCTTTTGTAAACCTCCGATTATTACAAGATCGATGAATTTGAACGGAAAGAACGTCAGAAAGTTGTCGAACAAGTCGCCTGTCAGCGGAAAGGGGCCCGATGCTATGTCGACTTCCTGTGAATACCGGAGATATTTCTTCGGAGCTGTTTTCTCGCGCTAAAATGTACATTCACAAAACCATTGGTGCCTGAACCGGATCAAGCTAGGGTCACTTACGCGACGTTTCACCAAACCCATCGTCCCGTCGTAGCTTCCGTTGCCTAACGGGCCGCCGTGGATTCCATCCGGAGGCTCAACGAGCTCATATTCGAGTCCCATCGAGGCCGTGATGTTGGCCAGCACGGATCCGACGAGACCCCACATTCGTTTGCGACCGTTTGGGTCGTTGTTCTCGCGGTAGATCATCACCATCGGCAAGAACTATATTTGGGGGTGCGATAATGAAGGTGCGTGGGATTAGCTCGGGATCACAGATTCGCTGAAAGCTCGCATAAGAAGACGGAGAACTCACATGAGTGTACGCGCATTTCAGGGTCACATTGACGAACCTCATCTTCAAGAACAGCCAAAACGCTGTATGGCGACCGGACATCGAGTTCACGGAGCGAACTCCATTCGAATTTCCATATTTGAGATCTCAGTTCCGATTGCCTTTGTTAAACGAGCTGCTTCGGGAGAAATACGTGTCGCTTTAAGCATCCATTTTAAACTTGTATTCTGATTCTTGACCCAGCTGGAAAACATATTTATTCAACAAAGTCGGGTGAGCTGAGATCGCTTATCTTGTCTCGTTGTTTGTTCCAGCGATTCTCTGTTCCGGACGACTGTCGGATAATTCTGGCTAACATATGGAGTAGCCAAAAATTTCGATCGATTCGTACTCTCACGCAGCTAAAATTTCAACCAAGTAGCATTCAAGCGCTCTTTTCAATTTCACACATGCAAGTTTCGTCAGTCTTTGTATATAAAGGATCACAATAAATCCAATCCACTCTATCCTGAGGTTAGTGTTGATAGATCGGATCCTGGCTTCGAGTAACGATCACCACGAAAAAACGCGTCAGGTTCTTGAATGTGTGAGCCAGTCTCTAGTTTTTGGAAAGCGTCATCAAGTTCCTGACGAAGATGATTATGGTATTAGATGGCGAGGTCGTTTTGCATGTTCAGTAGTTCCGCAATCCAGTGGCGGATTCATAGAAATGCCGCCCAA
The DNA here is from genome assembly GCA_021527715.1 of Neoseiulus cucumeris. Classification (NCBI taxonomy): domain Eukaryota; kingdom Metazoa; phylum Arthropoda; class Arachnida; order Mesostigmata; family Phytoseiidae; genus Neoseiulus; species Neoseiulus cucumeris. The sequence continues at coordinate 1,048,178 of JAJSRV010000041.1, read as the reverse complement.
AGGCTGAAAAAAATTGCCGCCCCTGCTGTATGCCTTGAAATGTCCCTTCCTTTCCCATGATTTATTTGCCGATAATGTTTTTTTGTGAGGATTCTAATAAGTCTCTTCCAAGAATCCACGGTCTCTGTATCGGATGAGAGTAAATCGATGACAGCTGTAACTGAGGTGACGTTTTATTCTGGAATTAGGAGATGTCCACAGAGCTCACAGTTTCAAACCATGAGCCGAACATCAAGGATTATACTTCCACTAGATGGCCATTGTCTGACGTTCATGCGCGTCATCGGTTGGATGTGAGCGTTGGAAACGATTCTCAACAGAGAATTCCAGCAAGGATGTTGACATGGAATTTAGACTATCAGCACAAAGTGAACGAGATCATTGATGTTCACAAATATGTCTCGTGTCTGCGCAGACATTAGAATGAGTCGAGCTCCGAGGGAGAACGGATGCTATTCCGAGAAGCGGCCTCATTGAAAGTAGTCAGTCTGCCAGTTTCTTAAAGCTTTGTGTCAAACTAGTGCGGTTTTCCCCGTTGATTTTGCGAGACCAGAAGAGGATCAGTGCAGCTAGAGAAATCTACAACATGTCGAAGATTTTCAAGAATGTCACCCCTGAGCCGAGAGCGCGACAATTCGAACCTGGAACTTTCGTCGCATTGGAGAACAGTCTTTTCTGTGCTCCCTGCAACATCTCTGTCGATCTCCGCCGAAAAGCCAGTTGCTCGAAATATCTCGAAACAAGACATCTCTGCCCCGCCGCTATCCGGTGCATGGTTGTGGTCTTGTTTCAACTCAGAGTTTCCGTCTGCGAATTCCCATAGCCGGCCCTTACATCACTCGGATTTGTCCTGAATGCATCTCCAGATTCTTCTCTCTTTTCCATTACGATCTAGAATCTAGACGATCCACTTCTCCGCCTTCAGTGAATAACTTGCCTCCACGTTGGCTTCGGAGTTCCTCAGCGCACATATCTCCTCCACTTGACCGTTTGGTCATCTTTTCACTTTCGTCGCTCCGTTGATTGGTTCAGACTTCACCGAGATTTACACTCGAGCTCTCTACAGTCTCACCGCTGAAGCATATTTGAGCCTTCGAGTTGTCCAGCGCTATTACCTAGCTCGACAAATGTGCTTGTTTTGAATGTGACTTCATGAATGTTTACCACATATCGAACCTCGAATCCGTACTTCTCGCGACCTATCCTGTCACACAGAGAAGTCGAAAACTCGTGTTATATAGAAGTGCTGAACCTCTACCGCGCTGATGGCAAAAAACATTCGCGAGGAAATAAGAACATCCCTGCGATCCAGCATGTGTTGTTCTCCATCCTGTTCATTGTTGCGAGAAATCGAATCGGTTGGCCCACTCGGCTTTTCTTCTCGCTTCCGAGACCTGCCGCGCTCAATTCACGGATGCCGTGATTCGAGCGCGGTTGCCGTCAACTTACCTCGAATCACCGGTCCAAACGCCGCGCCCAACTCCCAGCCCTACGCGTCTGTCATGGAGCTTTCATCCGAATCAATGAACTGCTGCTAGATTCCGTGCGGTTGTGCTCAGGCGGAAGCATGTGACTAGAGTGCAAATGTATATTTCGGGCGATCTCGGCCTAAAACGGTCGTTGGAGCATAATTTCGCATAAATAGGTCGAATTTCTGTTGCTGGAGCTTAGACGATTGTCGAGAAGCAGTTATTCTCTCGCGGAAGTTACAACATTTTTCCGGCCGAATCTTCAGAGCAACTTGTCAGCTGCATCATGCAAGCAGCCAGGTTGATCTTCGAAGTTCGCGGAGCCAATGAACAAGGAAGTACTGTATAGTTCAGTCTGTTCCACAATGGGTCCAAAGGCGATTCTGCTGCGCTGGGCGTAATCCTCTGGAAATATTTCGGACAGACCGAACTCATGTACCCATCGCATGCATAGGGTGGCTGACGAGTTTCCGGAAAACGTGCGGACACACTCCACGACGATGTTTCCAAACCTTTTCCGACTCGCGCTCCCCTGTTTTCTCCTACTACGAAATCTGGAGGAATTCGATGTCCTTCCCGTAAATCCTCTGCCATGGAGTTCAATGGACCCAATGGAGAGACAGCGTCTCCCCTGAAAAAGCTGGACGCCTCTCCAGGGGCGAACCCCGCTGGTTAGCATCGACAACTGTGGTCTGAAACCGGAAAACCCTCATTCCTCTCTTTCATTCATTCTCTGGAAGCATATCCTCCACAACTCGATTTCTCAGAGACTTTTTGACGCATATTTTCAGCATAATAATGCATATTTCCCTTATTTTAGAGATATTTGCATGCATATTTCGACTTTTTTTAGTGCATAAACATTCGCACTCTACATATGACGCTCAGTGCGATTCAAAACAGAGGAGCAGAATCTAGGTATGTCTCCAGAAGGAAGAAAACACCAAAAATGTGGGAACCGAAATAGAAATAATCCGTTTTATTGGAATCTCCGTTCACCATTTTCCCTTGCCCTTTTTCTTGCGTTGTTGGGGCTTGCCGAGCTTTTTCTGTGCTTTCATCCGAGGCGTGATGTTCTCTTCAACCACCTGAGTCGGTCTATTGCTTGCGTCCCTATAACGAAGCATTCAAGTTACATCCAACACGCCCAGTGATGAACTATTTGAAGTTATCTGAGGGATATTATACTCACAGGTCGGCCGTGTTCCCAACTGCTCCTTGTGGTCCCTTGCCGATTGCGGCCTCCCTCGCTCTCTTGCCTCGCTTTTTGAAAGTTGACCGCTCCCATCTCGGTAACCAGCGTTCAGGGTCAGGTTGGACGTTGGGATCGTAATTCTTAGGGAGCTTTCCCTTCTTCTTTTTCTTCTTACGCGCTGCTTCTTTTTTCGTAGGATCTCCAGACTGAGGACTGTCCTTCGTAGCTGGTGACGCCACAACTTTCTTGACGTGTCTGGTTCCCATCACCCAGTTCGTTGCTTCCAGAGAAGCCACGTCCACTTGGGAAGCAATGACTTCGACATCCGGAAGATCCTTCGCCACTCTGGAGTATCGTGGAGAAAACTCTGAGTTTTTTGAATCGTGTGAACTTCCGTCTTCGTCAGTTCAAACTCCTGAAGGGAACTTTGATAGAAAACAACAACAAAGAGAACTTACTCCCGGGCTTTTTCAGGATCGAATGTCGAGTAGGCTGCTACCAACTGCGCCAGAAGTTTAGCATTATTCGGATCGCTCTGTCGCTGCTCTTGGAGCAGAGCCGCAGCTTCTTTCTGCTTTCCAAGTCTCAGATAGTACTGAGCTGACTTGCGAATCAGAGACTGCAGCAGCTCGGACTTCGGACTGTTCTTCTTGTGGTGCAGAATCGCCCGTTTGAAGATCTAACGATGATTGATTGATTGAATAGTGATTTGAGTTACCCGCAGGCTAGATACTTCGCTACGTGGATATTTCATCTCCCAACTATGTAATCATCGGCAACTTCTGATGAATTCAACTCACCTGGGCAGCTTTCTCGTCGTCCTTGAGCTTCCTGCAGAGGGAAATCAGCGCAGACAGGACTCCGGCAGTATAAGTGGCATCTCCGAGGTTTTCCAGCGTTTCGACAGCCTTGTCGATCTGCTTGTTGCTAAGATAGATCTGGGCGCAAGCGAGACTGGTGGCGAGGCTTTCTTTCTTGTTCTTCTCGCCGAATGCCTTCAGAACTTCGCAGGCTTTCGTGAGTTGCTTGTCTTTGACGAACAGGGCCGCCTTCAGGAGGACAAGTCCGGGTTCGTCGGGGGACGACAGCTCTTCCAGAGTTTTCATCAGTCTCCAGCAGAGTTCCGATGAGGAATGGCCGTAGTAGTTGAGCTGAGGAGAGGATTTTAATTCGTGAATCTCGATTCACCGAGCAAATTTCTCATGTAGGTCGTTCAAAGTTTCGAGACTTCTCCCCAGAAAGTCTCAAGGGAGACTTGAGGAAAGAATCGTTGCCAAAACTCCCCGTGAAAAACCGTGAAAATATCGAAATGGCCAAGTTCCTCACCAGAACGTTGTTGAGAGCGATGCATTTCCTCTGATTACTTGTCAGCTTGGCCTCGATTCCCTCCGCGATGCAAGCCTTGATCTTTTTCTTCGAATCAAAAATGTTTTGGTCTTTGTTCAGAGAAATTATGTTGTTGGAAGCTACGGCGAGCACGCCGACGTCAGAAGGCTTGTTTCTCAGAACCTGTAAGAATAAGAAAAAATGGATGTTATCAATCTCACGAAATTCCGGAGAATTAGTCAAGGTCGCCTGACGGTGACCATGAAAGTTCCTTGGGTTAGATTGCATTTCGTGACGAATATACCTGGTTGTAGTACTTGTTTGCCGCCTCGGGCACTCCCATTTTCTGGTTCACATAACCGATTTGAGCCAAAATCACCGAAACTTCGTCATTAAACTCTTCCTCTGAGGCGTCTTCTTCGCTCAATGTCTTCCGGCAGAGTTCTGTTGAGAGTAGATTCATTACTATCCGGGCGTTGCTTGAAATTTTCGCATTCGCGATCAGATACAGACGAAACCATCCGACTCTCGAACAATGATTGTGCGGATGTCATGATGGAGACTCTGTCGGCCTACCTTCAGACTTCTTCAGCAACGTGAGAGCCTCCTTGTATTCGCCTTGAGCCACCAGTGCGGTTGCTTTGTTGTAAAGCAACTCGTAAGATGTTTCGGGCAGTTTCGGAGCTCCTTTCGGCAGGCCGGACTCCATGGTCAGAGCGGCCACGCAAGCGCCCAGATTCGTTGCTCGCTCATCGTCGCAGTCATCGGCCGAGTTCTTCACTAGGTCGCTGAAATCGGCGGATCACTCTACCTCAGGTGGAATATCAAACCCCGGCTCAACAACTCTCGAAGGTTCCAAGTTCGGAAATTCGATCAAGAATCAGGCAGCTCTGGAAGTAACGGAAATTTCCCCCAGAACTCACCGATAGGTATCGTAAGCTTCACGAAAACGCTCGAGACGGTAGTATAACTGACCGCGCAGCTCTTTCGTTCGGAAGTCGTCTTTCCCCGACTTTTCCAGGCATTCCAGAGCTTGCTCCGGCCGACCAGTGCGATACAGGATGTACGCGTGCTCGAAAGAAATGTCCCCGGTGATGTTGTCTTCATTCCTGCCAAACAAAGTCAATGTTTCAGCTGACTGTGAGAAACACGTACAAACGACGCAGTTGGAGGCTCTAGAAAAATCTGAAGCTTTGACTGGGAATGATTCTTCATCAAGCGCCGGCAGCAAAACGAACTCACCGTAAAATGAACTCATGGGCATCCTCGAAGCGGCCGAGATGGATGAGACAAACGATTTTGCATAGAATCGCCTTTTGATTAGTGTAACCTCCGTTCGGATGAGTCAAAACTGCAAGTTCAACAGCATGTTACGAAATCCTGAACCTCGTGAGAAAAGGGGTCGGGTCGGATTTGAATCTGAAAGTTTTGACAAAGCACGAAATTCTCCGAAATTCCAGAGCTGCCAAAGATTCAACAGAGCTGGTCACTTTTTGGAACCCTTGTTTCGAGCTTAGGACCACGAAGGAGGAGTTCAAGATAGAAACTTGACGGCGCGAAACCATATGTTGCTGCGGTCTGAATACTCGTGTCATGTGGAGGAACTATATTTACTTTTGTTGGCAATCTTTTGTGCTTTCTCGAAGTCGCTCGACTGGATGAACTTATTCAAGTCTTGGAAGAGTGGAGTCAGCGGGTTGGACTCCGGAGACGCCATCCTATTTTTTCAACTAGACAATTAATGATGAATGTTCGAACAGCAATAGGTGTGCGAATGAAATCACTCACTACCAACAACCAACCACAAGTAGACCTTCTGCTTGCTGACATGGTTTGTTTTGGAGGAGCACGCCGCTAGAGCACCCGGCTGCTCGTGGCGCCAAAATTCAAATCTTCCCGCGAAACGGATCCATTTTGAAGAAAAATCCGCGTCGACGTGGCGCCCTTGATGTCGATCGCTACTGTTACTAGATAATTCTCTCTACTTTCGTCGTTTCCTTCCGAAAAGACACATAAGGTGCCAAAATACGACTCTTCCGGAGACAAATTAAAGCTTTCAGACACAGGAATTCGTTCGGAAATGGAAAGTTGTTCGTCAATGATGGTCTGTTGGAATGGTCGCTCGTATTTTCCGCTGCTTCCTCATTATGGCCAGCTTCGATGAGTCTGTTCGAAGAAAAAACGAGAGAAAACACAAGGGATAATTTTCATCGGAAATTATTTTATACACAGTCAATTGACAGACGATGATTTTCTGCTCCATTTCTCTTCTTCTGGAGCAGAGCACTCAGATCGATTATTACATCACACGCTTGATTTCGCTGTCAAATATACACAGTCGAACTCGCTCACAAGAGACCCATCGGAAAATTATCAGGATTAACAGAGAAAGAGAGACAGGGTCTATCATAAGCAGGTTCTTCGGACAGCCGAGTCGTAGCCGCTTATGAGAGACCCTAGGAATTTCGACGGTATGTTGTCTATCGGTTTTAAACACGTCCTTTTCCACAAGCGGCTTCGACTGCACCCCTGGATCTCCAAGAGGGCTGATTCCAGGTGTGGACTCGAGCCGGCAAAACATTAAAACGGCCGAATGGGTGGTGTAACACTCAAATCGATACCCAACTCTTACATCCGAAAACATTCTTCGCATTTCATGGGAGATTCACCCGTTGCTTGGAGGCTTCTTGTCATGATTCAGTTTGTGTTTGGGCAAGTTTAAAAAAAATAGAAGACTTTCTTTTACTTTTATCCGATTCGCCACCAATCAGCCAGTCAAACATGTTTCATTGAATCTTTCAGCCAAACTTCAATCGGTCGGTCGTCGGTCGCTGGACATTACAATTGAGAGCACAGTACAACTTCAGGTCGCTGTCCCAGTAGCAACAAGGACGCTGCACCGAACGAACTCGAAATTCCACAATGCACTAGTTCATCAATCAGCCAGTGAGACAGAACGGCCGGAAGACCGATAAATCAGATGATCGATCGATGGATCGATCGATCAGCCGGCCAGTTCGATCTCCAAGGAATGTAGGAATGATTGTTTTTGGGTAGTTCTCGGTGAAAAAGAGAAATTTGCGAGGAAAAATGGGTGGTTAGATCCAAAAGAGAACTGCACCCTGAATGATCACCGGTCCAGCCGCTCCGAAGCCGAAAATTTGTCACAACTTTAACCTCCACGCAGCGATCTGGAGCTTTTGAGCTTTTTTTCTGTTTCTATGTTTCCTCGAGTTTATGTCTCTTCGTTCGACTGTTTCTGCCTCTTTCATCTTATGCTTCCCACCGTACGGCGACAGAGGGAAGAGGAGGAATTAGAGTCTACCGCGGTTTTTTATTTCCGCCCTACGATCTCATCGTGTTTCGTTTACGTTGTATTCGAATTCATGTGGAAACGCGTTATTTTTGGGGCACACTCGTCACGACTTCTTGTTCCGAAACATCAATCAGCCAAGGGCCTGGAAGCGCAGCGAATCGCTCCAATTTACAAAAATCTGGCGAAGCGTACGGAGAGCAGCTCATCCCTTAAATCCCGGCATTGCACGTTCGTTCCTCATTCGTCTAGAAATTCAGTTCTATACCAGCAACATCCTGGCATTAACCATCGGCGTTCTTAGCTTTCTTCTCCGCTCCGCAAAGGAAAGCTTCTCATTCCCAACCACCTCGAATAGGTGATCGTCATTTTTCTATTAAGCATCTTTCCAGTTGCTGTCATTGATCTCTATTCGTTGACCTATTCGTCTGTCGCGTCGGCGAGCACGAGTTCGCCATGGCGATACCCGGACGCCCAACTACATTCCGATCGGGGACGTGCGCGTCCGTGGCGTGCATGCACGTTCCACGATGAATCCATGTAAATATCCATACATAAATATATTAGTACTATTGAGGTGTAGTCCTCCGGGAGCATCCGGGCGTTGTATGTATACATGATGATGAGCTATTTACAGACAGGGAGGAGTACGAGGAGCAGGGCGACGGCCTCCACTGCTCGGATCGATTTCGATGATCGAGACGAGACCCACACGAACGACGGCATTTTCCGCTTCCACCGAAGACCAAGGACGCTGTGCTGGTCGCGGTTGAAGACGATCGGGAAGGAACTTCTGTTGATGAAGTCATTCTAACGATTTGGTTTAAAGTATACACGACCAGTTCGTCCAGAGTTTGATTCCTCCCAGGCCGCAGCAACCGCCGCGTCTTGTCAATCTCGCTTTTCGGGACAATCGAAACAAAACCCAAATCGTTTCAAACTGCGACCACCTGATTGACCATCGTTCCAGCGCGTAAACAAAACGTTCTCGTGGCGTGATCTGTTCGAGACTAGAAGGGTGGGCTCCCGCTGGAGCGTTTGGCACCTGAAGAGAATCCACTTCACGTAACATCATCTTAAACCCGTGGTCCTTCACGTATCAAGGAACTTCGAAGACCTTCGCTCTTTCGGAAGTCGACTTCGCTGTAGGCGACTCCAGAGGGGTTGGAGGTAGTCAGCTCCATGGCCGAGCAACCAACGGGCAAAGGTCGTGAGGCGGTCTCTTCACAAGGTGGAGGCAAATCCAATGCCGCGTAATTGAGTTCGTGATGGCTGCCGTTCGCAACATTCGGAACCAATGGAACAACGGTGCTCACGCTAGCGGTTGACGGCCTCGAGTCCGTCTCCATCGGCTCTTGGCTAGAAACGTTCTCAACGGTCGCTCCGTTAGCGCCGATCGAGAGGTTTTCATAGTTGTGTTGCGTCGTCATCGAAGTTACGGCCGCCTCGGTGGTCGACGCCGATTTGCTCTTCTTCGGTTCGGGTCCTCCGCTAACGGGATTGCTCGATAGACGAGTCGGGAATGAACGACTCATGGCGATTGTCACGTATTCTCCATCACTGTCTGAGGCTGCTTTGGACGCCTGTATTTGAGGTACGCTCTGGGGAGGGCTCATCGGCCCGCAACTGAGGTCCATGTAATCGGGGTTCGTCTTCTTCATCATCATCATCATTGAGAAATCGTTCTGAGGAAGCGTTTCCTTGGCTCGAGGCGGCGAAACTTCAATCTCGTTCACAGGAAACAGTTTCATCGAGTCCGAGTCCTGGGGAAGAAAACCGAGGCTTAGGAAAGTTCCCCGACGACGATGACGAGCTCGATCTTCAAGGACTGACCTTGTAGTTGACCCGCATCGGAAGGTAGTCACTGTCGTAGTTATTGTTAATGTTATTGTTGATCGACGTGCTACCGCCGGATGGCAGTGTGAGGGGGTTAGCAGCGGCAGCCGCCGCGGCAGCGGCTGTGGCCCGATGCCAGTTTTCGTCGTAGTTGATTTCCATAAACTCTTCGGAGTTTCGAGATCCACCGAGCGTGGTGGTGCTCGACGACTTCTTCGAGTAGCTGTTCGAGCGACCGCGTTCTGAAACAATAATAACCGAATTACAGGAACCTCCAGATGAGAAGCCGAGATTCTTCAGGGAAGGAAAATCCTCAAAGTTCGCCGGAAAATAGAGGAGAGAACTAAAACACGATTCAGGGAATTCCTCGCCCGTCGTTCTGCGAAGATTTCTCCCGCAAAACATCGGGATTCCGAGTGAGTGAGTGAGGAAACCTCTCCAAGCGCACCTGATGTTGGCGTGGCTAAGATGTCCTGCTGATGCTGTTGTTGACGCTTCTTGGCTGCCAACGCTGCCGGATAAACCTGAGATCCAACGCTGTACGCTCGCACTCTTTCGGTGTTTGAAAGACGTTCAGGGGGGCGCTTGCCGACGGAGTACGACCTGCCCGTTCTGATGGAGTTGTCGACGTCATCGTTCGATGGCGCTATAAAGCTCTTCACCTTCTCCAAGTGGAAGCCTTCCAGACTGAGGCCGAAGGTAGGCGACGTCTCGTGAAGGGAATGAATCGAAGAGCCCCAAGAGCCGTTGAAGCCACCCACTGAAAGAGAAACAGGAAAACTCCTCAACAAACGAAACACAACGATACAGTAGACACTTTTCAGGCATTCTGCTGAGTGAGTGGCAACCCACCGCTGCTCGTTTGGCACAGGTATAGACAAGATAAAAGGAAAACATTAAATTCTCTCTTCGTTCGCCGCCGTCCCAGTGATAGCGGATTGAAACGCACACTACCAAGGCTTTCGTTGTTTGAACGTCACTCGTGAACGAAGAAAAGATACAACGAACATGAGCTCGGAACGCGGAGATAACAAAAACCTCAAAAACGGCAAACAGGCGTTTTTCACAGAGATAAACGAACACTTAAGCAAGCCAAAAATGAAAGCTGGGCCGACGGGAGGAAAAAATGAACCCCAAAAGTCCATTAGACGTTTCGTTCGGCGACGAGACGCTCGCACCATTTGAAACTGAGGGAACAGCTGAACCAGAATGAACAAGCTTGAGATAACTGAACATCGACGAGGGCTGGATTGGGAGCCCGGCCGACAACGACAAGAAACATGCACCGTAGCTCTTCCGAAAGGATAAACACGTTCTTGTCAAGTAGAGTTTTGTGACACTCGTCATCTTGGAGGTTCGAGGTCGAAGCTCGGAGATATATAAGTACACCTCCTGCTTTTCAGCAGAGAATGACAGAAGAAACAGAGAAAACAAGGTATGTGGGAAAGTTTTGATGCATTTTCTTTGCGGGTTGCTTGTTCGACCGATGACGCTTGCGAGAAACATTGGCAAACACCCGAACTCGTACAATGCTCGCTTAAAACGTAAATAAACACAGTTGACATCCAATACACCCGAGAAGGTAGTGATTGGGCAACGAAGCGATCGATATACACGCAAATATACCAAATTTGCAGAACGTCATAGCAGTTGTGCGTGGATAAACCGTCAGCTCGACGGGCCAACACGAGCGAGAGCAGCAGTTAAATAATGGTTTCCTGTCAGGCGAGTACCATTATCGTTCCGACAGGGAGAGTATAAAGTCACATTTGATGCATTATTGCTTGACGTAATACGGTGACGTCTCGGCGTAATTCGGTCTAGAACGCTTTGTACTGCTCGGCGTGCTCGATCTTCGAACTCCCGGCGAGCGCAGCCATTCCATATAAATCAAATCACCGTCGTCTGTCTTCGGTTGTTCTTCTAAAGATTTCCGTCTGATTACGATAAGATATTCACCGGACTTGGGAAGCGATGAGGAGAGCGGCGCCATTTCCATGTAGCCGGGCGGAGACGTGGGCGATGCTTCTGAGTTGCTGCTCTTGTGCAGACCGCGATTCGCGACTGACGACATTGCCATCATGGGCACGTACCCATTGGGAAGCGTCCCTGTGCCTGAAACGATTCATCGAGGATAAACTCAGGATTCGGAGTGAAGGAGGCGAAACGAGCGCCGGATCGAAACTGCTCTCACCGTTAAGGAGATCAATGCTGGCAGCGGATGAGCCGACCGGACTCATTGACATGTAGCTAGAGTCCGTGTTGTTGTTGTTGTTGTTGTTGTGATGAGACGACGAGCCGTCATGAGTAGGAGACATTTTCATGAACTCGGTCGAGGACGTTGAGCTTTGATGAGGCAAGTGATAGCTTGTTGTGCCGCATTGACTGCTCAATGACGAGGGTCCACCGTCCGTCAGGGTGACAGGCGATGGTATCAGACTACCGGTATCGGCCGGGCCACCGCCACACGGCGAGTTCATGGCGATGTAGTCCGGGTTCTCCTGCTCCTCGGCTATCGTTTGAGGTTCCAGTGGATGAGTCACGTTGATGTGGAGATGATTTCGTGGCACTGGTTGATGAGGACTGTTCTCTTCGGCACAGCTCTCGAGCGACGAATGGTTGAGGAGCTGCCCCGAAGGCGAAGTTGAAGGGCCGGCGGCCCAATGGAAAGAGTTCGGATGCATGACGTGGGTGCAATCCATGGTGTTGCACCTACTCGGCATCGCATGACTGTTAAACTCGGAATTCTGTCTCGAGCGACTCGGTAGCGAATCGCTGCGATCTCTCGGCGAGGCGCCCGTCGACCCCAGGGAGGATCCTTGTCCGCTGTGAGGGGAGCCCCCCATGATGGGTCCACCCATGAAAGGTCCTGGCAGGTGGGGAATAGCGACTGAGTTGGTGTTCTCGGATGTGGAGCTGGAGCGGGCGCGAGGTGCGTCTTCGTTCGATTTCGATGACTTCATTGCGCTGCGGGGCGGGGCGGAAGAAAAGCTGCTCGTTAGGGAACTATGAACGAGAACCGTGCATGAACATGCATCGGAAGACGTGCAACTCACCACAGGATGACTTCGTGCATGTTTTTGGCGATCACGGTGTCGCTCGTCTGCATCCAGAGCTCTCCCGCGCCGGTGATACTGCCCCGGCCGAGCTCCATGAAGAAAAAGCAGTCCGTGTGACCGCATCGGCGAATCGAGTTCAGGGGAAACTCGAGATGACTCGATCCGTCGGCGTCCGACGCACCCGGAATCGCCTGATCGCTCTCAATACGCACCAAACTCAGAGTCCGCGCGGTCAGACACAGTCTGTGGTTGCCGTGGAGTCTGGGCTGGCTTCCCAAGCTCCTGGGCTTGATGCTCACCTCCCATATGTGGTCTGGTGAGGCGAGATACAATCGAATTACGAGATGATCGGAACTGAATGCGGAATGACGTGCCGCTCGAATCGCTTCCCAACTCACCGAAATTCGGCCGAGGCTGTTGGTCCGAGAGAAGATGGACGTCGTGTTGGAGTCTCAGAAGTGCTTTCAGCCAGATTTCCTGCTCTTCTGTGGACGAACACTGCAACGCGAAGCAGTCCTTCGTGGTGTACAGCGCGAGTACTATGCGTCCTTTGGTATCGTGTTTCTTGTTTATGTTGAAGCAACTTCGGATGTTGATTGACCTGCAGAGACGTAATTGAACATTAGAGCAAATTGACCATCCACAATTCGGAATGTGACTAGAGCGATGAGCCAAGATCGCTGCGATTCCAGCGCGGAAGGTTGGAGTATATTTTTACAACAGGTATTTGAATAAATTATGCAAATGCCTCATCAGATCTGTTTCTCTGCTCGCGATTTCAGACGCATACGGATTTGATGTGAACTCGGCGAGACGACAACTAAAATCGTTTGAAAATGTCGAGAAAATTCCGCCGTTCAAAATGCTAAAGCGGCTGGAAGGTGTGTGACGACAGATTTTCATCAGATATTTTGTCGCCAGATGACAGCTAAGTTGAGGATAAGCACAGTGCTTTGCTTCTCGCCGCTTTGATCGTTCCCTGTGATTATGAGTTGACATTCACGACAGAGCACATATTGGTGCATCAATGATCGTATTGGACAATGGCGTGATCCATCAACAGCGCGTCGATTGAGCCAATTTCATCATTGAACGACGCGATCCCTGGCATTACAGGTCGCTCGTGTGGTCAATCAATCAATCGAACCAATCAATATCGTGATTGTGATCCACGATTTTGTGGTAGCTCGATCAATCAATCAATTCCAATCGCCATCGATCTAGATATGATTGATATATCAATATTCGGAGCGAACCCATCAATCAATCAATCAATAGTGTGATCCGTCAGTCAATCCGTGAAGAATTCGGCAGCAACGTAATCCATCGATCAAACGTGGGATTTCGAGATCGATTTTATGCTGAATGAGTTCATTATGTGATCCATCAATCGATGAATTGAGTTCTCGCGCGATAAAACGTTTATGGTTACGAACGGTCGCAATTCAGAGTTTACTCAAACTATCCACGACGAGGCGAAACGATTTGTTTGATAGAGGCGTTCCCACGCGGACTTTTTCCTGAATGAAATCGCGTCAACAAGCGCCACGTCGGCGGTCCATCGAAGGCATGGTGGAATTTGACGCGTCTTCTGAGAAGATCGTCTGCCGCTCATCGTCCTAAACTAGTTGTTGCTAACCGAAAAACTTTCAGCCACGTGCATCACACTCTTCAAACATCATTGAGGACTGGCGTCATCAGCAGCACTGCCGCGGCTAGACGGTCGCTTGGTCTGTCCTTCGAGCGGTCGATCGGGCTGCCAAGCGAGTCGATGTTGTCAACAAACCTAAACGGGTTACACTCAAACCGCCGCCCCGGGTCTGCCGATCTCTTTCTATGGAACCACTCGCCAATCTCGAAGTTCTTGAGGCTCTCAATTTCCTTTCGAGAAACTTCTCCTTTCGGTCGAGCGCCGCGACGAACTCGTTCACAAAACTGCGTGTCGTCGATCCAGAAATTCGGGTCGTCTCCGCTCGGCTCGATGCATCTGACAGAAAATGGTCGTTGCATACTTTTTCAACATTGTTCGATCATCATTAACGGCAATGAAAGTCGAGAAACAAGACACCGACCGGAGGGAAAAACGAGCAGACGACAGAACGAAAACAACACAACTAGTATCGAAAAGTAACAGAAATCGAAGTCGACGACTTCGATGGTCCCGTCGCGTAATGAGAAACAACAACGAGAATAAGTTCATTCCAAGAGCAGATAAAATACGCAGCACTCGGTATCGGGCCTTATTCTACGACGCCGCCGCCGCCGCCGACGGTTCGCGAATCGAAGACGCCTAAGACACGGGAACAGGTTTCTATTTTCTTCGCTTTTAAATTCTTCCTCTTCGCGGGGAGTCTTCGAGGAACTCATGAGCTTCGGCTTCTTCCGTGGAAACCTTGCATCTACCGCCCATACATCGTGTTTCATTTCCGAAATCGCGCGTCGAAGCAATTATTGCGTTTAAGCGCCCTATATTGAATTGCTATTTCGAGCTCGGTTGCTACCGAACATATGAAGGAAGCTCAGCATGTCTCTGAGCAGACCTTCGATCGACGTCAGCTCGCCTGTCTCCGGGACGTTTTGTCGTGCTGCTGTGGCCCGAATGTTTATGGCCACGAGTCTCGTAGTGATCTTTTCGCCCCAGGAACAACGCAAGACCGCCGACCGTTCAGGATTCCTGACGACTCCTTTTCTGTCCTGCTCCCCCATCCCCCTTTTCGATTCCTCAGTTTTGAGCTCTCTCGCGATCGTGATCCAAAGACTCGCACGGACGGACGTCGGTGATAAGCTGTTGAGACATCGTCGGGGTCGTCGTGGATGTTTACCATCAATGATTCTTTCCTTGACAACCTTTCCTGGTCATTCCCGCCTCTTTGGCTGCGGCGGCGGCGGCTACGACGACGACGGGGAGGCAAGCGGACCATGTTTCCTCACTGATCCTCGATGTTTTTCATCGAATCTCCCAGCCCAATGTTCACAAACGATCAAAACAAACTGTTGTGATCTCGCGGGTTCAATGTCGGGTGTTTGGGGAGATGATGCTCCATTACCGAACAGTTACGATTCCGCGAAAAAACACGTTCTCCCCCAAACAATCGATGTGGGGGGAGGAGGAGGGGGAGGGGGAGGGGGATTCGTTTCGAAAGACTCCACAGAGGAGCTCCTCCTGATGACCTCGAATCGAAACCGCTCAATGGGATCACGAAAAGGAGACGTTGGTCACAGGTGACGTAACCCCGTTCGCGCACGAAAGGACAACAGAATATTCCTGTGTCCTAGGACTGGATTCTGCGACGACGAGTCAACGTCCTATGGTTTTGAAGGCTGAGGTGAACGCCCCCGGGGTTGCAGACCTCGCGTTGTTCTCCACCGGATTCCGATCGTTTCGAGTCCTGACGGTTTGATTCGAGACGCGGAAGCTGACTCCTTCAAGAATATCCGATTAATGAATGAATGAATCGACGGCGGCAGATTCGAGTTCAGAACTGACACCACAAAAGCCGACACCTTGACGGCTCGGCGCCAGCGGGAAATAGTTTCGATGAATAATCGCTTCAAAGAATCGAAGGCCACCGTATATAAGCAATGAACGGTGGCGGAGATTCTCGTACACAATGTATCGAAAGAGAGAAGAAAAAAATACTCGCCGCCACTTATCATCCGCATCGGCGGCAGCCGCGGTCAAACAGCAGCAAGCGTGCGTGGTGGCGGTCTGTTTACAAAGAGTGAGCTCTGTTAAAGAGTGTCGACAAGCAAACTGAACGATGCAAACCAGACAAGCCGTCTCGTCGTGAGTTTTTCTCCGGCTCCGCGTCTGAATGGCACCAGCCGACAAAATCATGGAAAATGAAAAACGGGAGTTTTCGATTAACGAGTGTAAGCTGAGAAAATGTCTCCACCGGAACGTGCTTCCAACTCGCTGTTGATAAAGTGGCGTCATGCCATCCTATAAAACGGTCTCTAGGACAGAAGCCCGATAACAAACGGGCTTATCTTTGCTGGCCCTGCTCCGTTGAGCGGGTTTTTATTTACTGGTCCCCTAGAAGAGAAAAAAAAAGCGAGCCACTTGAAACAGCGCCGTAATGTCCGTCGATCCGAGCGGTCGCCGCAGGGAGGGAAGAATGTCGGTTTGTAGCAAGAATTTTCCTCCGAGAAAAAAACTCCGCAGCTGGGCGCGAGCATCGGGAGCTCGACCCTGGTCGGGTGAGGGCCAACCTCGAAGCGACGACGATTGGAATTTTCAAGGCTGACTTTAAACCATCTCTTGTGACATCAGCTTCATTCAGGGGCAAACGCCAACGAGCCAAAACGCGCGGTGATTCCGCTGCTCGCTATCACAATCGATCGTTCGACAAATCTTAGGCTGTCGCCGACCAGCTGGCTCTGTAGGCAATAATGATATTCCTTCTCGGCGGTCGGATGTTTTTCTTCTTCTTCTTGTTAGTCACTGGTTTAGTTCGAGCTGGATCGAATGGAGCCAAATTCCGCCAGAAACAAACTTCAGATCTTCTTCAATCTACGGGAACGAGGTCCTTTTTCTTTCTTTCTTTCTTTCTTCTTCGAGGAGTTTCCACCTTGTCTCAGTCAGAGAAGAGCTACCGCGCTGAACAAGATGTAAAGAGCACGGGGAGACTTTGAATAAAACGAACGCCAGCTGGCGATCTAGAAACACTAACCTTTTTGGGTCGAGGCCGGATCTCCATTTTTTCTCGTTTTCGAAGTAATCTAAATGTGGTTGACGGTTTTCAGCCGTGCCTGAATGCAGCACGAAGAATTTCCTCTTGCCCGTCTTGAGTTTCTTCAGAAATCCTTGCAGCACGACGTCCTCGGCATTCACGGGGTTCTCGCCGTCCACCGAACCCGAACTCCGGTTTCCGCCTCCCCTGAATGACATTCGACGCATCTGGAATCGAGAGTAAAGAAACGTATTAACTCAAAATTGCATGAACTTCGACCTTTGCGTCTGAACGTCGCGGAACTTCTCAAAACTCGAATCTCGGACTTTCTTTGTGTGCGTGAAAGATGAATCGATTGCACCAAACTCGATGACGCAGATCAACTTTGCTGAATCTTTGTTTTTTTGTTTTTTTTTTTCAGAAATCGTTGCATCATGGAAACCCCTCTGCGATTGCAGCTTAGTCCTAGAAGCACACTCGTGACCGAGAGACATACTTGCACAGCGAGCATTTCTATTTAGAACGGTCTCACCAGGTGAACAACTGATAGCACAAATCTAGCGACGAAGAAAGCCTCGAGTTATTATTATTATTTCATCCATATAATAAATATCTATGTATATCGTATCCATCAGGCAAATGAGCGTCGGACGCGAGTTCGATACAATGTCACTCTCATGAATTGAGCCCCAGCTATAAAGTTGCGAGTTGACCGAGCCACGTGACCTTGTGTACGTACACCCGACGACCTTCGAGAACGTCGATTCGACTCGAGGGAACATTTCCATCTAACTAGCAACGAATCCGCCTTAGTTATCCAAGTCAGATGAGGAACTTGTGTTCGGAAACGAGTCGGACAGTCGAGGCTTACGACGACTTGAACTACTTTCACAACACGAACTCCAGCTTCGCGGTTCTCTCTTTCTCTGCATTTCGAAGATTTCACGAATCAGAGAACGTAATTCTATCCCGACATGACAACAGCATCGAGTCTAGACAAGCGAATGGCTCAGAAGCAGCAGCAAAAAAATCAGGTGGCGGTGATACGGGTCCAAGGTGTTCCGAAAAGTTTCCTCCGTCGTGAAATCACTTCGATTCCGATTAGAAAGGAAACGGACCCAAATGTCAAAATGGGCGGGAATCTTCGCAAACGAACACACGGACTGGGAACAGGTGACAATTCAGCCAACGACGATAGAGCGGGAGGCTCAATCGATTATTATTTATGTTGATGTTGAATGTTGGCGGATATGTGTATTGGAGTTCCATCAGGCCTCATTGAGTTCGATCGCGTACAGAAATGATATCTGCATAGTCACATTATGCTCGACTCGAAGAGTTCACACACATCGAGAAGATATTTCAGGCGGACACATTGTGGCGAATCGTTGAGAATTATTATCTGTTTGGATTGAAAGAAAAAAGCATTTTACGATTTCGTCGCAGAACCGTGTGATCAATGGCGTGAGTTTTCCGGTCGGAAAATGTTGCAGCGGACGAACGATCATTTGAGAGCGGAATTTCTGGGACGTCGCTCGCTCGCCCCGCACGACTCATTTGTACACATGATGATGATGATGATAGTTCGAACGCAGTGGAATTCAATCCACATCCGAGTTAAACCACAACTCTTGGCGTGCTATCATTGAGGCTTTTCTTCTCGCGGAGGTCGAACGGTTCCGTTAGATGTAGAGGTAGCCGGAAAAGGCGGAAAACTCAGGCGAGTGCCAGGCGACAATGTCGAAAGTGTCACATTGACGCCGATTTGCATACAATGGAGAACGAAGCGCGGAGTTACCGACTCACTAACGAGTGGTATTCATGAAAGAGACAGCATCAACGAAAATTCAGCGCGAATGACGATGCGCGATAATTAGGCTGTTCTCCGAGCGACCACAAGCCCCACCCGGCGAAAGTCGTTACACGCTCGAGCGCTCACTCTCACTTTCGAGCACAAACACAAACCGCTTGTGATTAACACACAACAAGAGCGGAGTTTCCTGGGAAATAGAAAACACAAACAATCAAATAGAGATATACAAACAAGCAAACCAAGATGTAATCGACACTACGCGCGTAACATGGAATGAATCGTCCGCCGCCCCAGGAGCTCCTGGTTATCGAGCGATGAAAACTCAACTTGGCGATGCAAAAAGTTGAGCTCTTCTCGCTGACCTCAGAAGTCGGTGTGAAACGCGCAGAAAAGTCCGCCTTTTACGGTCGACGAATCGGTGGAGGAATCATGTTCTGTTTTTGGACGTTCCTTAATGTTGATAGTTCGCCGCTCGGCAGAACATCTTCTCGGCCGAGCGAGGATAGTTTCAGATTTCAACTCGGTTACTTCGTTGAAACATGAATTTCACGCCGCTAGAACGAACTTTCTGTCTGGTCGCGGTTCTGTCTCGAGGACAAACCACACAACCGGATTAGACTTCTGAGCGAATTGCTTTCCAGGAGAATATAACTGAGCTTCCTCTCAACGATCGATGGATACGAGGCTTCTCCCGGTTAGAGTGGATGTTGACAGTCGGCCGCCTCGTAAGGAAGGTGACGACAACGCCTTTCTGAATGAACGTCCTCCACAAACACAGATCGATGTTCTCGGCGGTAACGAGATGTTGGCGATAAGAAGCATGACAGCAACACCTTGTCGAACTCCGATTCAATCCTCCAGGCGATTAACGATCTCCAAATACCCTAAAGAAAGATAAGCGACTCCAAATTCGTTGGACAGTCCAACTTCTAGGATCCACCGAAATCATGGAAAAAAGTATCGTTTTCGGAAAACCGTCGACGTACCGTGGCGGATAAAGTGTCGATCAAGCTATCGGCTCTCTTCAAACTGTTCTTTTTCTGGTCCGGTTTCATCGCTGGTTTGAAGCACCACGCCAACTAGGAGGGAAACAACGGCACTTTCCAGAAACTGTAGAAACAGAGCACTAGAAGCAAATGTTCTCCGAAAACAGCAGCAACAGTTCTACGTGAACGACCGATGCGCCGGGCCGATGGTGTGTTCGTTTCCCTCGTTCGGAAGCCGTCCTCTCGTCGAATTTCAGCTTACTTCATTGGCTGTTCGAAGCTCGGACGCGAAATCAATTGCGTAAGAGCATGGCAACCGATGAACGTGTAGGCAGGCAGGCATGAATGTCTCCGTGTCTGAAGAATCCAATGGACGCGGTTGGAAACGACGACGATATGGTCGGATGTCGCTCGATGTTCGGTCTCAGATTACTGAATTCTTCATTCATGGAGTCGAACAAGGTCAGACGATGTCGCAGAGCCGTTTTCGAGTCGAGCCGCGTCGCGAGTTATACGAAACTTCCAACTAACAAGTGACACCGATAATAATCGAGCCCTGGATCGGCCAGCACCACTGAATCATCGACGCGGATGGTTGCGAGCCGCGACGGCTTTTGACAAACTGCGACATCTCGAACGTTGCAAGGAATGCGTTGTTTAACCGCCGTCGCCACCGTCGCATCGAGTGAGCTCTCAGGCTTACTGGACAAAGTCTATCAGCGGTTTTGTGGCAGGATGGTTTCTACTCGTCGCCGAACGGAGCGGAGCCAGCGGTTTCAGGACGGCAGCGACTTGCCCTGTAGATTCTGAAACTTTCGTTGGCTCGTCGTCGTCGTCTCCGTAGAAACGTCGATGCAGTCTCTCTCGTTCGTTTCGCTGCCAATGGATCGGTGTCGGCGGTTTGAAAACAAGCGGCCCATGGACTGACACCGGCACCGGTCGTTCCCTGCCAGAGCGGTTGTTGCGCGCGCGAACGAGCTCGAAAACACTCAGACACGCGGAGCAGACAACAGAGAGCAACGTTCCGGACGTGGAACGACGGCCGACCGGCGCCGGAAACCGCTCCGCAAGTGGTTGTTTTGTTGCCGGCGGCCTCCGGAGAAGCTCTGCGTGTTCGTTCGTCGTTCGTTCATCCGTGCAGGAGGGAGGGAGGGAGGGAGGAAAGGAAGGGGTCTGACGTCAAGGACAGCTGCTAGAGGAAGGGAGGGCTGCTTGCTTGCTTGCTTGCTTACTTGTCGTCGACGACGACAGCAGCGGCGGCGGTGGCGGCGGCTAATCTCCTCGTGGAGACAGAGCCGGCTACTCATGCTACAAGCATCATCACGACTAGTTAGCCGGTTCGATGTTTGTTTGCTTGCTCGTTCGCTCGCTTCCCTGTCTGCTCTGCCTTCCCGCCTCCTCAACGTGGGAGATAGTAAGCGAGCAAACGAACGGAAACACGACCACGATTCCGCTTTTCAACATCGGAAGGGACGGTTGTCGTCATCGACGACGACGACGACAACAAGATTATCCTTTTTCCCTACTGCTTCTATACTTCAGCGCCGTCCAGTGTATCCAACAATTATATCCCGAATGAATCTTCCGTGAATTCATTCATTCATTCATTCGCGCCGAGTATTTCCTCCAGATACTTCAAGTGGGTATTTTTCGTCTAGTACGGCTCGCCCTCCTTTTTGACAGAGAAAGGTCCTCCTCACACTTTTCTACCACGATATGGATTTTGTGATTTTGTTGCTTTTTTATCATTGCCACATCCAAGGGAGTCGAAGCTCAACTTTTTCCGATCCGGGTCAGAACCAGATCAACTTTTGGGACTCGTATCCCTTCTACCTGGAGCTCTCGAGCGTGCGAGTAGTCAGTGTTTCTAGATTAGTTCGTTTGATACCTAAATCCCTCCGCAATCTATTAGCCCACCGAGTAGCTTTTGCCGCTGGACTGGCAACGATGACTGCGTATGAAGGGTAACGGATCTCTAGGAAAGAAGTTGAGCTGAATGCTGGCTTAGGCCGGCGAGACTCTCGTCCGTCCTCTCCAAGCAAGCCCTTCCCAGTCGATGATCTCCCCTTGTGTTTTCCAACAAAGTGCGACACGAACGACATCCCTTTCCATTGAGTCCAACGCGTTTCTCCATCCATCCATCCATCCATCGCCGTCTCCTCCCGGCCCAACATTGTTCTCTTGATTTCTAGCGGTCGAATCCCTCCCTCCTTCCCTCCAGTTGGCGCTACATTCTCGGCACTTTCTTGCCGTCGCACTCACTCTGTTCTTTCTCTCGGTCTGACGTTGTTCATGCTCGTGGCGGCAGCGGCTGTTGTCCTCGCCCAGTTCGCCGTCACAACAAACCCTTTCCCTTTCGCATCTTTGCACTAAGCGACTCCTCCAAGCAGCCGGGCAAGAATCCCGCACCCCGAGGAACCATTCGGTCTGACTCGCCGCGCTCTGGATGGATGGCACGACCCATAAAGGCCGCCTAGCTCCAACCAGCCAGACGTTCACGTGACCAGCACCCTCTGATACACAGTATTGTTCCCTGCCCGACCCTTCTCTCCTTGTCCTCGAGGCCCCTGTTCTCCTCGCTGCTACCCTCCTGACTCCTGGCTGCGACGGAGAAGAGGCACGGCCTCGCTACCGCCAACTCGTTCGCTCCTCTACTGCTTGCAGTTGAGAAACAAGAACAAGGGACAATACAGAAACAACATGAAGTAAAGACAGGACACTTCTTCATGAGTCTCGGCCTACACCCCGTTATTCAAAGTCCTCAGGTATCACAAACCCTTCGTTGGTTTCTAGAGGATTCATTCAGGATCGCCAAAAGTCTCAGGACAAGCGACGCCTACACCCTCGGCTCGGTAACGTTCGCAGCAATGTCGATTCCAGCATCAGCAGACGAATTCATCAATCAATCAATCAATCCATCAATCCATCGAGCCATCGAGCCATCGAGTGATTTGGAGCCGACCACGCTCGGTTCATCGCGGACAATCTGGATGCTTCGTTGAATGCGTGAAGACAAAAGAACGAACGGTGGATCTTTTCAGACGAGACACTCTATTTTTTTTCTTTCCAAAACTCGATCGCGAATCCATCAAGCCGTGGATAATGGAGTTGCCTCGAAGGATTTGGGATTTCTGTGAACTTGATTTGTGCTCTCATCCGAGTGAGCTGCCGTTGATTGAGGCTAAGGAAGGTTAAAGGATCTGATGGGATTAAATTAATCAAATCTCGGCCAGCACGACGGAGTGGCAGCCGGTCTCCATTGCCTCGGTTGCCGCCCTCACCGACGAAGATGGTTTTCCCGAATTTGAACAGCATCGGCTGCTGCGGCATTGACGTCACACACCCAGTGTGACGTTTTCCGACTATGAAGAGATCAACAGCAACCATTGAGTAAACAACTTGTCCTCGCTCGCCTCATCCGCGGCGTTTATTTCAACCACCGTCGAGGAGACCGGCATTCCAGCTGATCCCTCGTGCTCTCATTCGAAACGAAGCTCGATCCGCGCGAAACTCGCTATCAATGAAGTCGAAAACTCTTGGAACACACGGAGATAACCGGTTTTTGTTAGCTCGTCGGCGAACTTTGGAATAAAACGGAGATTTCATTTGAAAGACGCCGAAAATGAGCAGATCAAAACGGAACAATGAGATGTAAGGTAACAAGTTGACAAGGGTATGTCGAGTTTTCGATACATGTTGTCAGTTGACGTCGACCTAGACTTGTTTCGATCATTCACAGGCACGAACTGGATTAAGCTAGTCAAAACATTTGTTACTGTGTATCCTCGCGATCGGTCGACTCGTTCCTATCACGTAGTCCTCAAAAGCGGCATTCGGTTTCATCGGAAGAAAAACAGTTCTTTTTTGAGATGGGGTCGAAGTCATATCACTGCGAGATTTTCATTCCCGAAATAGAAAAGCGAATTATGCGAAAAAAAATAACAACACTTTTCGTTTCCGCGAGATTCGGACGATCAAAGTCGTTGTTGAGGGCAGACACATTGGAGTTCGTCGAAATTTATATAACAGAGCGATAATGAGGAAGACAAATCGATTGGCGGAATTTCGTCCCGAGAATATGACGAAGAATTTCCGGCTGAATCGGGTTAGACCTGGATTGCTGGCGGCTCGCGAGGCCTTGAATCAGTTTCGTGGGTTCGGATTCAATCCGTTCGATATTCGTCGACATTTACTTTACGACGTTGAACATTATCTCTTCCGTTGCGAGGAATTCGCCGGATTGTTTTCTTTCTGGGAATGATAACATCTAATGTATTTCGTTTAGCAGCGGTGAAAAGGCAACATTTTTCCACTTTGTTTTCCAGTAACTTCTTCCGTAACCTGAGAGCGTCAGTCGGTGTGGATTTTCTCACCGGTTGGTCCGGTTTGAAGTCGAAACGAAGAAAAATATATTTAAAAACGGTTCCTCTCGGAAAGTAAGCGAACAACAATGTTGATCGTCGTGGTCGGTAGACGACTGTCTCTCGAACACAAGGTCGGGGATGCTCTACTGAAATATCCCGATCTGTCAACCTTGAAATTTCTCCGCGGCGGCGGCGGCGGCGACGGTGACGAAAACTACCTGACCGTGAAAGACGAGAGGATCACAACGAGATATTCCGAAGGTTTTCGAGGACCTTTCCTCAGATTCCATTCACCTTCGGATGAAAGGACATTTTTTTCCGGAGAAAAAGCGCGAACGTAAGAGAAATCAAAAATTAACTCGCGTCGGAAAAAAAGTGGATTCGAACACGCCGGCGTCGTCCTTCAACTTGAGAAGGACAACAACAACAACAACAACTGAGAACTTGTGAGCAGCCGCAAATTCCAGCGAAACAGGCCAGGTTCATATAGAAATTGATCGAGAGTAGAAAGGTCATGTCACGACTGATCGAATTCGTTCGAAACCGTAAACAACATCTCCGTCGACGACGAGTCGCTGTTTTCCGCAGAACTGGCAATGATGATGCAACAGACCCACGCACGCACTCACGTACAGAAAGAACGAGCGCGACGAATGCACGCACGTACACAATGCGCATTAAGTAAGCGGCTGTTGAAGAAGTTCAAGCGTTCGCTCCAAGAGTAGAAAAATACTCTAACAAGAGCCCCTCGAGCCGCGAGAGAAAAAACATCGGGTCGTGCACTTGGAAAGCAATTTAGACTAGAGAAACTATACTTCAAGAGAAAAACTCGTAAAAAAACTCGTTTCTAGATGTTCCACGACATAAACCCGAATTCCGAGACAGAGTTATACAAAATCTGAACAGAAACAAAATTCAAGAAGACTTCTTATCTATTGAAATAAATCCTCGAGAACAGTTCCGCCCGTAATCAGCAGCAGCGCGTCTGATAGTCGCAAGTGGAACTAAATAATTGGCTCGCACAATCATCGGGCACGCGCTTCTCATCTGAAACCTCAGTTTTCGGACCTCTTTTACGGAACAATTAAGCTGGCCACGTGTTTGTTCGCTGGAACTCTTCTGACACCCTCGAATCGAGCGATTGCCCGCCCTGGGCGATCGCGGGGAGTTCCGGCGAGCCACTCAACGCGTTTGAAAATTGAGTCACCGAGCGAGCGAGCGAGCGAGTTCAGGAACGGTAATGGCGAGAGCACCTAGCAACCGTTCCCAAATTGATGAGCTGTTGTTTACGACTCTCGAACTGCTCCCTTCACTCCGGTAGTTATCGAGCTATGAAGTAAGTAAGTTATCTCTGATGGCTCACTTTTACCGCCGAGTCAGTTGAATTTTTTGTTTTTTGCTCGAATTACGGGAATGGGAAACGCAGGCTGTCGCTCGAATTCTTATCAACGAGCCCAGATGCTGGAAATTGATTATCTAGCTCACCGTCGAAGTTTCTGGTCCACGATCCACATTCGCAAAATCCGACTTCGTGCCGTATGCCTCAGCTCCGTATCTTTTGGTTATCATCCTTGACCAATGGTGGAGCACATTTCAAGTTCAGCAGTGCGGGTCCAAGGAGCGCAGCTGCTTTCGAACAAAGCGGAAAATCATCTCAGAGGGGACTGCAGAAAACAATCACGTCGTATTCGCTACGTTTCGTCTATAACGAGAGTTTCTCATCTACTCATCCGCCAGGCTTCCTTGACGCCTCGTTTCTATTGTTCCGAGGGGAAGTTTCGGTGAACTCAACAGCTACTCGTCCGCTTCCAATCCCCGACCGCTTGACGTCTGAACCTACGACAACCTACGACTATTCGGTTGCTCTTCCCTACTCCAGCATTCGCGCGCGCGCGCGCGCAGCTCTGACGGCATTAAGAAAAACGCGGCGCGCAGTTTGTTGCCCAAGACGGCAGAGAACATCGTCCTCATCATCAAGATCAAGATCAGTAATCGTTGTGCCGCTGCCGTTGGCGACGGCCGCGTTCTCCGGTTGCCTTTCTTCCTCTCAGCCTGCCTGCTTGCCAGCCTGTCTTTCTGCCTGGCTTCCAGCGAGGCAAGCCGGCAAAACGGCCGGCCGGCCATCCAGCGTTTGTTGCTGGTGCCGCGAATGGCGGTGGTGGTGGCGGCGGCGGCGGCGGCGGCGGCGTTGGATATCTATTGCCACCAGAGGGTCGTCGACCTCTGCCGAGAAGGCCACGCACCTCAGACGAACCAACGAACCAGCCAGGCAGCCAACGAACCAGCCAGTGAGCGAGCGAGCGAGCGAGCGGAGAACAAGCAAACACAACAACAACATCATGCCCCGGCAACGCTCACGAGAAGCGTCTTGGAGTGACATGCCCCGATCCGCTACTGCCCAATCCGCTTGTCTGGAAAACCACTCATTTGTCCGGCAGCCTTTTCCCCTGAGCCAGGACTGGTGGGGGGACGCGGGGCGTTTGCCGCGGAACATCCGTCCTCCCCTCGATACTGCGTAATGTGAACATACTTTCGACGCACATTCTCCTGTCATTGGGGAAAGCCTGCTCTGCTCGGAAGAGGTCTCAAGGGGGAGGGAAATGTCATCATACCTCAAGCTCTCCCCGCATCGCCCCAAATCAACTCAAAACACTCACGGAGAACCGAAATCTCAGCTGGGTGCAAGTAGAGGAGGACGAAGCAAGCAAGACAGACATCTGGTTTCTGTGCCGGAAAGTCGGGGGGTCGGGTGATCCGCAATGGGGACTAACTGAAACTGCGCATTTGCAGTCCTTCTTCGCAGTTTCCGTTAGCCCGAAGTTGGAACCCTGAGGCCTTTGAACGACCGTGACCGTGAGCCAATCTTTGCGATTTCAGGGATAGGTCTCGAGCTCCAATGGATTTGGAACGCTTCGAGTTGTTGGCTGCGCCAAGTTCTCACTTTTGAAAGAGTTCCACGTGCTGTTTTCAGATGTAATCGAGAGGTCATGGCAGCGAATTCTGGGGGCCGCGCTCATTCGATGGCGGAAGGGCAGGCGGGCGAGCGGACTTTCAGAAGTCGCAAACAACAAGTATCTACGAATTCTCCGCCTGAATACGCGAATGCCCCCAGCCACACAAACAGTCACTCACTACACGCATTCATTCAAATATTCTCACACACGTGGGTAGTACAGCCGACCAGAAGCAGCTGCAGTGACGGCGGCCACGGCGACCGAGTGATCACGTCAGAAACCTCCAACTGCATTTGAATGAATCGATATACATAGTTGTTTACCAAAGTTTCAACAAGCTCCCGGCGGCTTGGAAATACTCGCCTCGGCCCTGATAACTGAGCATCACCCGGAATGGGGCACTCACAGATCACAGAGTGAATGGACGGCTCGATAAGAGCTGCCCGTCCGCCCGCCCGCTTGCCTACATGCCTGCCAGCCAGCCACGATCTCCAGAACGATGGAAACTCGCTCGGAACCCAGCTCGATCACCCCGCAGGTGACGGACACCGTACTAGCGATAGCATAGAGCCCACGACGCAAATAAAGGCTCGAGTTTCCCACTCACCTGCAAAACGAACGCACACAGCCACTAGAGTAGCGAAGTGGCAAATTGCGCAACAACGAGAGCCATAACGGAATTGCAACACACTCGTCGTTCCATCCTCCGTAGGGCGTGGATAGGTTTCAGAGTCCCGGAGCTTCAGATGAGCACATTCGAAAAACCATCTCAGCCAGAGCAGAGTACGCAAAAACACACCCAAAGGGGACACCCCGTGGTCACAACGTGGGCAGTCATGCCTTTGTCAGAACAGCGGATTCTGACGTTGTTTTCGGGCGGAAACGTGCGTCTGTAGAACTCGGAGGGACCGTATGACGTCATACGACACGAGGGAGAGCCGAAAATTCGCCGATAACGGCGGAAAACCGAAGTACGGCCCCACAAAACAAAACAGAGGGGGCCTTGGGTGTGTTTTGAGCGAGACTTGCCTGCTTGCCTGCCTGCCTGCCTGCCTGCTTGACTGGTCGGCCGTGTGTGTGTGCTGCGTGTTTGTCTGCGAGAGTGGCCTCAATTCCCACCTAATCTTACCTTTCAATCGTACGCTGGAGCAGTCACATAGGCTCAAGGAAAATAAAGTTCACAAAAAAACACTCATACAACACACTCACGGTCGGCATAAATCAAAATTTCACGAAAATTTCCAGCAGCAGCAGCATCAACAACACACACGACTGCGTCTGCCCGTGGTCCGAAGAATAACTGTTAAACGCACCAGCTCTGCTGTTTGGGGACTACTACGACGACGACTAGATGATGACGTGATCTATCGCTGCTCCGCCCTCTCCGGTCGGGCGACTCACGCGAGGCGAGCTTGCCTGGAGTTTGACCCATGTCTGGCACAACGCAGAACCCACCGTTAGAGGATTTCGGCAGAATTTCTCACAAAATAACCCACTTGATGATTTTGAGCGGAGTCTGAGGAGATTCGAGTCCGAAAAAGGTTCTCCGAGATTCATGTTGGTCCTATCGCTTACCGTGATTGGAAGCAGTTTATGCTTAGGAGGTGATGGTGTTGTTCGACGCCGCGAGCTTCGAGCGTGTCCGATTCACTCTGCTTTCTGCGCCGCTGCCGTCTGGTTGGGTCTCAAAGATCCGATCCTCGATGACGCAATGTCCTGACGTAGGCAATCGGCATCTTGTAGGAGAGCATGCGAAAGAAAGATAGACAGAAATAGTGAGCGGGAGAGATCCAGTAAGGAGCAGAGTTCGCCGTCTAATGACGCTGCACCACGTATGCTTGCCGGCCAACGCAGGAACAGGCTACTTTGGAAAATTTTCATACGACTTTGAGACGGGATGACTAAATGAATGACAGAGAAGTCTCGAAACAATTCTAGAATTTCGCCCTATTGAACTGGTGTCAAGGAAGCTGGAGACATCGAGACACCTCGAAAAAAATAAAGCTGGACCACGAGCTATAAGAAACAGGCCTTCCTTTAGAGTCGTCAATCGCTCTTGATGCTTTTTCGTCCTCTCGAACCGAACGTGCTCTCGGTCTGCGCGGTTAGCGTTCGGCTTCGATTCAGAGCCGTGCTCGGAACGTAACGTTTTTACAGTTGTTGCGTTCGTCAGCGGCTCCATGACGTGGCAGATGCGCTCGAGTAGATGGGATGCTTCGGGCGATATAACGGCGTGGAAAACTTGACATTCAAAACAGTTGACTCCTCCGTTCCTAGGATTTACGATCCGACCTCGAAAACTGACGCAATGACGTGCGCCAGCGGACAGATAAGATTTTGAGGCTGCACAAAGTTATTATCATCTCCCTGGTGAACTCAGTCGGCTGCTTTTTGGTATGTTTTTCGATCGTCCGGACAATTGTTATTCTGGTAGTTTCAGAGTCGAAGCCGGATGTCACGAGCTACACAATAGAGTATATTTTTAACTAGGTCTGGGCGGAGACGAATTGTTGCAGCTAATACCATGAGCTCGCTGTTTGTTTTCCACTCTTCAGTAAGTCGAGCACCCAGACGTCGCGTCGCCGGCGCGCTTTCCAACGTATATGAATACCGAAACAACCACCAACGAATTCGATAGACATGCCATGTGCGTCGATTCCATCGAATCAGATTCGAATGCGAGAACTCGCGAAACTTCGAGGATTAAACTCCTTCGTTAGACGATTTCACTTATTTTTCATTTGGACGCTCTCACATGTGCTGAAGTTCTATCATCCCGATTGAGAGTGAGGATTCGGCGTGCATTCTGAGCTCCAACTTTGACAATGTTACCAAGTTGGTTTGTTTACTATTTGGTTGTGCTATGCTCGAAAATATTTGTAGCATTCAAGACTCAGAGACGGAGTTTGGTTATATTAGCTGTATCCGACCGGAGTTTTTGATTTCAAGCCTTCATGAACAAGGATCGAGGATCCATGAAGATATTCAGTGGTATCTTTCAATTTATTTATAGAACATGTTTTCACGATGAGCAGAATCTCTAACCGATTGACCGCTTGAAGTACAACGACCCGGTTGGAGTCGGGGCAAACTTTCTTCTAGGAATCCTCTTCCCATACTTTGTACCATGTATGCATTAGTTCGATTCATTCCGAGCGGCGCGGACTATGTTCCCGTTTTAGATGCGAGAGTGCCGTCAGGGCATCTATGCCTCTACTGGGAAAATCCACATGGATCAGAGAAATGTCAACATCGTCTAGCCCACTCCGACCGACACTCGAATCAGTCGATGAACATACTTTTGTCTTCGTTTCTTGACAGCAGTCAAATGTATCTCTCCGAGTTGTTCGTCATTCACATCGTGCAGTGAGCTGGAGACCTTGCATCTGCTGAACTCGTCACGAATATCAGTGCGCTCGTCGAACCAAAGAGTGAATGGATGGAAATTGAACATTCCAACGTATTAGCCCACAAGGCGGATCGAACTTTGGTCGTTGACTCTTCGCTTCCGATAGGTTTTTCAAATCCAGCTCGAAAACATCATTCCTAAACTTCCTCCGCAAGGATGAGGGTTCAGATCGAAGGAGCCGATTCTCCTCGATTGACATCGTCTAGATTCCAGATTTCCATGATTAATTAAGGAATGAGTTACTGGTCACTCAATTCGCGGTTATTTTTAGAGCCTTGAGTACTTTGATTAATGAGCGATTGATGAGTACGTAACGTGCAACGCTCGTCAGTTATCGTCGGGACCGCAACCATGATCGATAAGCAGGGATTAATGTCGTGTAGCGATTTAGTCATGAAAGAGTGATGGTGATCGGCTTGGTGAATATTGCATCTTCCGAGCTTCGCTATAAAGCGTTGGCGTCATGAGTTATGAAAGTATTTTCGACTGACAACCTACGTTTCGGAGGCGGCGGCGACAACGACAGCATTATAAACATCACTCCAAGTTCGCATTCCCTCTCTCTATGCAAGCGTAACATTGTATCGCACCGCGCGACGCGGAGCCGACGCTGACGTACCTCTAAATCGAGTGAGCTTTCCGCCTCAGCAGCTGTCAAAGTGCGCTACAACTCGGAAACAGAAACTCTTCCTCCGGTGACTGAATGAAAATTTTGACAAAGACATATTTCAACCACATCATCAGAATTCTGTGGAGAAGAATACAAAAACCAAAGAGTCCAGCTCGAGGAACCATTAGGCTGGGCGCCGGGATTCTCAGCCAAATAGTCGCGCGGACGTCGGACGGCGGCGCCTCGTTCCATTCCAGCTCAGTCCATATAGCTTCTATTTTGGTATTTTGTGCTTCGGCATCAAACGAGAAAGCGAGCGGATCCTCGAGGGGGCGACGCAGTCCTTCTCTACACGTCTCAAGCCGTTGGCGTGGCTGCTGTTGTCGCCGCGTTTACAAACCTAGAATAGAGAAAAAAAAATCGAGGACATTAACACGCTGGTGCGCGGCCGTGTCCATAATCATCGTCAGCGCACCATTATCTCCATCGCGCCTCGTTCCCAGAGGGTTGAAGCGGTCGGCAGAAGCCTCCGTGACCTCGCCACCGCTCACGGAATCGAACGGAGTATTCTCTGACGTCACGGCAGCTCAGATTCTAGTTCGCACATAGGTATGAATTATTCAATGCATATTTGTCCGTTGTTGTCTGGATGTGATTGCGTCATATCCTGACGACATGTGCGAAGTCACAGCTTCACGTTGAATTGTCCTGCTCCTTCTCAAAACCATCACTCAGTTCGGATTGAATGTCGTCTGTGATTCCCCGGATTCGGTCGAAGTTTCCAAATCAGGCGAACATCGTGCTCTGAACTCAGCACCGGCCAGTGCGAAAACTGAGTTTTCAAACCCTGAGAGATTGAGTAAACGCATTTAATTATTCTACCGGCTCAGAGCAGGGGTAGAAACCCAATTCATGAGATGTGAATCTATCTGACGTCAAGCACCCCGACAGATGGCCAAATGATATTCCGGATCGAGAATGGTTGTTGCGTTTCCAGCTATTCAAATATTCCAGATTCACACGCACCGTCTCGTCAACCTCGCCATTCCTCTGCATTTCCTGTCGGATCGAAAGGTGGAGATCGATGCAGGATTTCTAGATTCAACGTTCGTCATGTCATGTTATGACAACCCCGTGAGATATTCATCAGAATGGCTACAGCATGCACCGTTTTCTCGCCAGCTCGAATCCGAAATACGAGATGTTCACCAACCCTAGGTCCAGGGCACACTGTTTGGTTCTGAAGTTGGGAAATCGGAAACGACCTTGAAGGAATTCGAATTCCCAGTTCATTCCTGACATTTTTCTTTGCTCGGATTCCCTCAGGGTTTCTGAAATCAGCCGCGACGCCGACGATGCTGAATGCTTCCTGGATTGGGGTTAACAGGTCGTTCGTCGAAAGGATTTGGTCACGAGAACGGCCGGATGTGTCACCATCTGTGGAAGTTTACTCGATGAGCGTTACTTCCAATTAGTCTAAAGCAACGACTGAAATCTGTGCCAATAACTTCCGAGAATCCTTTCCAGGAAGCTTTCCGGAATTATTTCCAAGCCACGGCTCCAGTTGCAGCTCGAAACTGTGCGATTTCATAGTAGAGTCCATCAATAGACAGTTGGCCAACTCGATCGATTTTGTTGATTTCTATCTTCGGAAGTGGAGACTCCGTCTGGCATTTGTCTGACGTGAGACGGCATCCGCGGATATCTCGAGTCAAATCAGAGAATGAGGAAACTAAAGGAATCCGAGATGGGTCGCTGCCCTGCGACGACTTTTACCAAGTGAAGAAAAGCGGCGCCTTCGATTGTGTCATTCCCGATAGATGAATTTTTCTTCCCAAAACAACCAAACCGTTCAGAATGAACCATTCGATGATTTCAGTGATTGTATGAAGTTGCGTTCCTTTGTGTCGTCGTCAGCGGTGTTGAGAATTCCGCCGAATCAACACGCGACAAGCTTTGTACGGTCGATTTATTTGAAGAAACACTGGATGTTCATGATTTTGTGTGGAAAATTCCAGACCTGCGGAAAGAAAGGTATTCTCCATCATAATGTTGACAGCACTCGATCTCTCCGAAAACTCTCGAATCGTTATGTCTTGGATGTAGAATAACTTTCCCATATCCAGTTTTGTTTGCACTGCCGTCCAAGGCTCACGTTGTTTTCCCTCGAGTGAGTCAGGTCTTGAGGTCAAACGAGACGAGCAAGTGGCGGCTATGGATTCGGATTGGATTTCATTCCTGTCTTTCACATGCCCCGCTTTTTTGAGGAATGGAATTTTCTACGTTCACAAATTCCGAGTCCGAGAAGGTTTTTCCAGCGTCTCGGAATTTTCTTAGTCCATCCGAGGACCTTTCGGATTTTGCTCACCAGGAATCCAAGGTGGTACAGAGGATCCCGTTGGGCTGGAAGCACCTTCTTTCCTCACATTCCAGAAGGATTCATGTTGGGAATAGTGTACGGCGATGGAAAGATCACGGGAATGCTGTCGAATGCAGATGTTGGGCATTCCTGCCTTGGCAAGCGTCACGACGCGAGTTATCGTGCGCCTTCAATCTTAGACTCCTTGTCTCTTTGGAGTGTCGACGTGAACTCGTTGTGGGTTTGGACCCCTTCTTTTGTTTCCATGTCTGGTCGAAGCCGTCGTACATGCTAGTTTTTCCGGCGAGTTCGAGATTTCGTGGCCTAAAGCCGCATCGACTTGATGTCGCGTTTCTCTCGACTTCAGTCTCTTTCATCACTTTTTCAGGGCCTGTTGTTATAATTAATGAAATTGTAAAACGATATTGAGGCGCGTGCCGTTCCCGTGTTCATGCTCGGGCTTGCGCAGATGCGATCGCTCGTAAGAACACAGAAACAGCTTGGCGTCTAAACGTTCCTCACGCAAATGGATTCAGGTCAAAGTTGGCGTCTTCTGTCCTATGAATCTCTCTCTGTTCGAACCTGACGAAATTCGGGAAAAAGATTTTGGACAAGTTCGAAATATTCTAGAACCTCGATCTCATTCGACGTGCTGTGCACACGAAGGCTGCCACAGCAACTAGACGCTGATCAATGTGTTCTTGAAGTTGAATTTTTGTGGCCAGCACGTCCCCGCTCCTTTCCCGAAGGGTCACGGGAACTTTTTCTTCGCAAACGCGGCGCCAGGAGCTGATATCGTTTTTTCTTCTGTGTGGAATCAGAGCAGAAATCTGGAAACTCTACGGAATTCTCAAGATCCGAGACTTCTAGGTACTTGTTGCAATTTCAATAAAAAATATCGGGTTAGCCATGATTTCCGTTCTTTCAATCAAAAGATGGATGGAAGGTCAAATAACGTCCGCGGTCCTTGCGACGGCACATCCCAACTCCTACCTGGAAAGACATGGAAGTCTCAAGATGTCTGGGCGCTGTCGAACTCGAACGGATGTGGATTTTACCTGAATGGAGAATTATTTTTTTCCGGATTTTTGTCCGCAATCGGCTTATGTGGCGAAACGGAAGATTTATTGCTCTCGTCAATGATTCAAACAGATGGGATTTCGTCCGACGACAGCGCTGATTTTGGAAATCGAGTCCAATTTCTCATGCGAGAAGTTTGGAAAGCGAACGGAAAAGGGCTGCGTTCTCTTTCTTATTTCGTTTGCTTTTGAAAAGTCGTAGAAAAACGACTGCGACTTGAGAAACCACCGTCTTCCCTTCGGTGAGGCTGAAAACGCAAAAAGGTCTGAGGAAAAGCTTGATCATATCTTACGGAAGCGTAGAAACCAATAATGGGAACGGTTGCTGTTGACTTTCCTGATGTTTCTGGTTGTTCTTCCTCGAGGGCGACGGTATCGGCAGAAGAATGATGACTGTCACCGACGATTGTGACTTCGAAGTCATAATTTGTGGAAGGGCTCGAGCCCCAGGAGGAGAGGGCTCTGGCCCGGCGGTTCCGGATGCGCTCAGCTCCGTTCTTGAATCGAGAAGATAGTTTATCAGATCAGGCCGAATCGTTCCACGAACTGTCGAGAAAAGCCTGTTACTTAGAATAAACCGAGAGAGTTTGGGAATTCCCTGGCCTGGGACTAGTGGGAACTCTACTTGACACTTGATCGATGTGCCCTTCGGTCTGTTCCAAAAACGCTCCCCACAACAGCGCTCAGACCAGTGTTAGAGCTAGACACAGGAAGATGAGGATGCTGCCGTCTAAAAACAACGAGTCTTACGATTGACACAACAAACGGGAGGATGTGAACCCGAGTAACAGAGCTCGAATGACACTACGGAGCAGCGCAGAATGTCAACGAGATGAAGGCCCAAAAATATCGTCGTCGCCGACCTACTGGCTCGGTCCAAGAAACTCCGGATGACGTCGAGACAGACGACAGCATCGGACGCGACGCCGACCTGCTGGCCTGCAGGTCCGTTCGGCTGCCTAACTGCTCGCTTGACTAGACAGGATGCTGTTGTCAAGCAGCAACTCCGTCGGAAAGAATCGATGACGGCCGCAATCATAGTTTCCAGTGTTTCTCTAGTCGCCCATCCGACTCTTCCGTGGTGGCTCACGCGCGCCACGCAGCTGGCACGCGATCGAATATCGAGTGTCGTCAGTATCTATAGCATTGTGTCAGGCCACGGCTCACTTGAGAATAGTCACGATGGGTCAATACCAGATCCGTCTAGACTCTGGAGAGTCGAGCCAACTGTTTCTGTCGCGGCATTCGGAACGACATGCCGGGGAATTCCGACTTTGCCCCTTACCTTACTCGTCATGATACACACCTGCGTCGATAGTTTGAAGCTTTGGAGAATTTCGGAGATCTCTTTGACTCGGAGCGTCTCTACTTGAAAATCAATTTCGCAGAAGGTGCCTGATTGCGAGTTGAAGACGAGGAACAGCGTTTTCGATTGTCCTCAAACTTTCTCAAGACCGCTCCCAAGCTGTCGCAGAATCAACAATCGAAAGCTTTCCCTCTCTCAGGTTGAGATGCTTGTGCATGTTGTAAACTGGAATTCGAGCATTCCCACCGTTCAGCTCCGATACCAGTTACTCTCAAAATGGTTTCAACGGTACCGAAGGTTGCTGAATCTCTTGGCTCTGCTGAATTCGAGCCGAAAGGGAGGCGTGGCTGTTGCGTTCAGTGGTTCCGGAGTGATTTGCACTCAGAGAAAAAACTGTTCACGAGTCGGGTTAAATATTCATCAGGCTGTACTTGACTGTTTTTGGTCAGCTTGATTCCTCGGACTCACTTGCCTTAATTGAAAAATGATTGATTTTAGAACGACAGTCGGAATACGATAAAGCATGAGCAGAAGGTCAGAAGTCATAACGGCGAGAGACGATTTAAATGTTTGAACTCGTTCGACTCCAATTCGTTGCAATTATTCTTAATCTTGTTGTCCAGGCTTTGTGTTGTTGAACAGAAGTTTGTACGCTCTGCTGGACTTCAATCATCCTGAAGTGAGGGTGCGCGCGCTTGCGAACTGTGTGAACTTGAAACGAGGTGCGCGAAGGCGGAGCCTAGAACTATTTCTAGCTCGACTTGAAGGAACAGAGGCCCTCACCTTGAATCGATGGAATTTAGGAGAGCGTTTGAGGACTCTAGACGTGTTTGACGTTCCCGTACAGATTTGGCACGCGGATTTCTTATTCGACATCTCCACCATTGAGCAACATTTAAGCATTCGCGCCGAATCAAAAACGATTTCTCGACTTTTCCGATTCCGAGAAGCAAAAGTTTCGGGCTGGCTGCCCGATCGAATCCCTATAGCAGATGATTTCCACATTGCCGTTCGAAAACCTCCGGAAACATTCCGCGCTCGGATCTTCTGTTGAACGACTTCCTATCAATTGAAAATCTAGAAACAACGGTTCGAAACTTCCAAACGCACTTCCGCCAGGCGCCCGGGTCGCCGAAACGGGCCCGGGAATCCACTTCGGAGCGAGCGAGCGAGCGAGCTGCGCGGGTTCCATTTGATCGCCGGGCCCACATGGCGCTGCTTATGGTCCTGTGCCGAGGCCACGTGACTAGAATAGATCGGAGGTGGAAGGGGAGGGAGGACCCACACCGGGAAATACTACGCGGAGAGCATCCCCGGGATGGCGCGAGTCGTTTCGTAACGAAAATGCTTCGGAGAGTCTCGACTCCATTGACAAAACTCTCCGAGTGTTCGAAAGATTGATGACATACTCAAATTGGACACTTCATGGCCAAACAAAAGTCAGGGTTCGTTGGCATTGCCGTGGACTCTTCTGCGGCTCAACTGGGTCACGCATGCGTGTACTCGTTAAAGATGATGCCGCCGCCGCCGCTGATGCTCCCGCAGCCTCGTTCGGGAGAAGGGCGTAGCACAGAGGTAGAAGAGTCCATGTAGGAAGTGAACAGAGGGAGTTTCATTGGTGGAGGTCTCGGTATACTCAATTGAGAGAACATCCCTCATCTTCGGCATGCGCTATACAATGTGTACGGAAAAAGTTGTAATTCGCCAAATTCTGCGCTGTCCCTCAACAACTTGGACTCATATCTGTCGTTAAGGGAAGGTTCAGTGAGGTTTGGTTTCTTTGAACCTCCTCCTGACATGGAAAAGTTATCCGCGGACGTGATTCACACATTTACCAGCTAAATTGGATCAGATTGATCGATTCCAGACCTTCATCATGACGGAAGCTACATCGTTGCTGGTTTCCACGTCAAAACATTCGCCGGCCCACTTTCGTACTGTCTCTCGGCCATGAGGCGAGGGAGGCTCCGCTCAATTCTTCGGTTTGAAGCGATATTGTATTCCAAGTTGTTCAAAAATTCATTGCATTTCTGTATTTGACGACGGAGCATTTCTTTTGTTTCGAGACTCACTGTTCACGCTGTTTATTTATTTCTGTCACTTCCGAAAATAACAGCAAAATGGATCGGTGAACGCAAGTCTGGCTCGAATACCCCGTTTTCGTAATGGACGTTTGCGTGGAGCAAGCATGCTCCATTTGTTACAGTTGAGCGATTAGCCTCCTAATGTCTCCACAACGAGCTTGAACGACCCATTGACTATTCGATTCAGTGACTCGGGCTGTGCGTCAAAGGAGTTTCAAGTTCCATTGTCGCGGTCACCGGCGATCTTTCCGTGACGGGCCCTGGTTGTGCTTTATGAAGGGCCAAAGGCAACACCCACTCTTACAGCTTTATGTCACTCATTAGGAGAAAATTCACGAGGATGAATCAGGATACCGCTTGTGGACTCACTCAATTCGATTGTTTGAACATCGAATTTTGATTCACCTCTGTCCAACTCGCTTCATGTCGAAGGAAGAACTTTTCCAAAGCTCGAAAGGAAGCGCGCGGACAGCATTTTTGGGTGCGGAACAATTCCGGACCACGCCCGACGCTGAAGAGAAACGGAAGTAACCATCAGGCGACGCCTTATCTTCCTCGAACGGGGGATGCTCACAGAGGAATGAATCTTCCGGTGATGATGTTCCTCCTTGTGACGAAGTTTATCTTCTGTCTGACATTACTTAACTCAATTTGCTTAAACTTGAAATGATCTCTCACTCGCGAGACTTTCGTAATTTCTCGCTCCACGCGTATTGACTTTGTCGAGGGATGCGACTCCATGCCGCGGTCGTTGACATACACTCCTATGCTGATGAAATCACGGGGCACTCGTGATCGCGACCCGTTTCCGCAGCAATCCCAACCGAAAACATCGCCATAGACTTCTGATGAGTTGGGCTGGAATGACCTCGAGTCAGACACGTTGCTCACATCAGCAGGAGTCGTTCCCATCTATCATGATTCGATATGGGCTATATGGCTGCTGGTGGCTCATGATGATGATGATGATGATACGGTATTCGCGTGATATCGTTTCGCGCTCGTCGTTCATTGTTGTCCGCTCATTCTTCGGTCGCCAGCGCTCTCGTCTCATTCCAGAAGTTGAGTGAAGTTTCTTCGGCGTAACTATCAACAAACCATGTGGCTGCTCCACCAATCGTTGGCCGGAAGAAAGCTTGGAAATCTGAATTCAGAATTCTCTGCCCACAGATTCTGAGAGAGATATGCGTCGAATGGGCGAGCCAGTCATCTCGTGGTCAAGTTTCACGCGGAGGGTTTCTTGTTTTCCAACAAACCCCAAAAGTTATCCCCCCCCCCCCGGATCCGCAAGAGCTTAGATTTTCTTCAGGGATCCGGAATGCAAGTCGACTTCTTGTAGCCCTGGAAACTTCCTTGCCAAGGTTCCGTCATGGCAGACTCTAGTTTTACAGAAGAATGAATACAGGCTTAGCTTGTATTGCGCAAGCCTGGAAAGTCGCAAGTCGCAGCAAACGTCTATTTTTCTCAGGGAACCGCATCTTGAGGCCGCGCCGGGCCGAACCACTGTTTCGTTTTCCTTTTTGTCTCCTCCATATTGGACATATTTTCCTCAGTGGACGTCCGATGTTGCGCTCGCTCCGAATCGAGCAGTGATTTCACAGCAGCATCGCAGTGAAACCGCGCCACTTAATGGAGAAAACTTCTCTCATCCCAATGTTCACTTTTCCGCACTGTTTCCAAAGCGTCATGGAGTTTTTGAAAGAGCACTGAATGAGTTTCGATCTCCTACCGGCCAATGATTCGTTAGTCAGTTTCACTTGAAGCTTTGAATGGTTGTTATCGTAAAACACGAGAATCCGTGTTCCGCACTTGAGAAGTCAAGTGGTTACCAATCGTCTGAAGTGTTTGATGCCAAATGTTAACCGTTTGAAACGTTTCTCAGAATGACTCTTGACAAGAACGAATCGTGAGAGCGCGGCGGAAAACGCATTGTGGAATACGGAAATGGCAGGAAAGACAGTTTCTCCAAAAGTCTCGGCAGGAATGTGAAGATTGCTTGTCTCTCGCTAATTTAACAGAGAGAGAGAGAGAGAGAGAGAGGGAGAGAGAGAGAGAGAGAGAGAGAGAGAGAGAGAGAGAGAGAGAGAGAATATCAGAACGGGAGCGGGACCCTCGCTGGAAGCTTTCCGTACGAATTGAGGTGAGACGAGTTTATCTGGAGGAACTGATTTATTCATGCAAATACTTCTTCGACTCTCAGACTCGGGAGCCGGACGACGACGATCAATCTTTGCAAACTCGCGAACAAAGACAGATTTCGCTATTCAGGCGACACAATTCCTGATCCAGAAGATAATTTGTCCGAAAAGAAGGTCCTCGATCGCGCTTTGCGCCGAGGAAAATTCCCGCTTGAGCGATCAGCCTCTCGTGACATTTGGCGGCTCTGCGCGCCGGAGAATCTTCCTCCTGACCGATCCAAGAAACTTGTTTAGCTCGAAACGGGGTCTACCGAGTGAGAGAGCAATCTTCCGATTGTGTGCGACAATGCTCCCCGAGTTCAAATCGTCAATGACGAATATCTCTTACGATATTCGCGGCTTGAAGCGTTCGAGAAAGGTCGATTACCGAACGGTGGCTGTTTCGTCTGGAAGCACACAATAACAGTAACATTTTGTCTATTTTTAGCAGAACGAAACCTAGAAGTGACGAAGGCCAAGTGGGTGGCAGATTGGACACCTTTGTGTCTGCATGCCTGCCTGCCAAGCCTTCGTTCCCGGAGATCTGTGACCTGGCAGAGCTTGTCGAAAACGCCACGTGAAACCCATTTACAACGGAAAGACACGATTTCACTCGGCTAGACGAAGCATACAGAGCCATTCATCTCGGGCTCGAAACCCAGGCCAATCTCATTGTGTGTCTGTCCGCTGCTGACCAGATTGGGGATCTCAGATGTTAACTGACTGATACTGAATGAGGCTCTGGAAGAATTGCGAGCTGATATCGAGAAATTGATCCGTACGCAAAGGAGTCCGAGGGAAAGTTTCACCTTTCTCGTGAAACATCTACACCGTTTCGATGGGTAAGTCAACGAGGGAACCAGAGCTCACACTCGAGCAGCCGTTTACTTCGCGAATGGCTTTCCCGCAGTCGGACAGAGAATAGAATGAAAAAGGAAACAACATGAAAACCATTCACATCCTGAACCTTGGACCTCGACCGTACGGTTACGATGTGTTTCACAGCGAACTCAAATCCATGGTATCCGTGGTACCGGAGACACAGAGAGCGAATTTCCGCTCAGAGAGCCTCTTTGCTCATAGTATGGGATTCCGATTTGACATTTCCGGCAGCGGATCTGTGATCAGATAGACCGAGAGCGTCGCAGTTCCGTCATAGATGTAGTAGAACGGTCCTCGAAGGAAACGCGACACTGGACAAGTAATGATTCAATTATTCTTCTTTATTGAATTAGGTCGGACAGGCCGATGTTGAGAGACTTTTGTGAACGATTCAGCTGAGACTCGTAAAGCCCCGGGTGTCGCCATTAGATGAATTTTGTGGATCATGAATAAATCATTTCTGGACTGAAACCGTCGTAAAATCACATGGCAGCTGAACTTGTGAGACCCGGCATTTCCTCTGAAAAAACTTTCGT
This sequence comes from Neoseiulus cucumeris, assembly GCA_021527715.1. Lineage (NCBI taxonomy): Eukaryota > Metazoa > Arthropoda > Arachnida > Mesostigmata > Phytoseiidae > Neoseiulus > Neoseiulus cucumeris. Next base: position 1,006,748 of record JAJSRV010000041.1, on the reverse strand, counting down.
TGCTCCCGAAGAGGCCACCGCTTTAAAATGTATCTTCCACCTATCTTCAAGTCGGCTTTGAAATTCAAGAGACTAGAAGAAGATTTCGATTCGTCCCCTGAACAAGATCAGTAGTTACTCTGAACGCTGTGAATTCGAGTTGTTCGACAAATCGTCGGTTGTTTACGATCCGTTCTAACGCAGGCTTCCGTACTAAGCAGTTCAGGTGCACTGGAATGATCGTTAGATGTTGACCCGCTGCCGTTGGAACCTCCAAAGCAGCAAAACGTTTGTCTCGGAGAAACACAGACTCGGTATGTTCATCTCTTTCCAGCCAGCCGGATCATTCGCGCAGTAGATTGACCATTCGATCGACAACAGATGGGACGTGAGATATTCAGTGATCTTCGAGTCTCAACAAGTTTCATTCTGAGAACTGTGAAGCACGTCGTCGATGAAACTCATGGTGGGTAAACACGTCTGCGTAATCTTTCAACGAGCTCGTTACGATAAATGGAAACTGTTGATCACTTGGCAAGATTTATAATCGTCTGAGTGAAATAGTGAGAGCCTGTTGGCAACTGTTCTCTGATTCTCCCAACGTGACGAGGTCTCGACTCCGAGGAAGCTGAGTTTTCCGATTTGTTTCGAGAAGTCCTGGTCGGAGACAAAGCTCTGTCACTTCGAGAATCGTGCGACGCTTTGTAAAATGCGGCGTTGACGACGACGGAGGGTGAGGGAACTGTAAGAATCGGGGACCGCAGCAACAAGTTTTCCAAGGAGATGGCGAGTAAACTCCTGAAATCCAAAATGAACGCTCCACGTCTGAAAAAGACCGATTCATTCATCTCAACAAGAAGAGTCTCACAATCAGCCGCGCTTGCGGTGCCAAAGGCACTGTGGGAGCTTAATTTGATCCTCTGATGCATAAATCATCGTTTCCAGTCCTCTAAGGCCTGGAACGTGTCCGCCAGATACTTCCGTAAATGTCTGTCTGGAAAGGGAACGATCAGGAGCAGAAAGCCAGAAGACACGAGTTTTTCAAAGATTATGAACTACCCTGATCTGATGGAACAAAGAGGAGTCTAGGACGTCGCTAGCGACCCGTTAGAGACGCTGCTTGAGACATTAGAGTCGAGAGTGATTAAATGAACAAAGCGAATCACGGTTTCAGATACCTCCTTCCAAGGGAACGAATCCTCAAGGTTCTTTGCTCTTGGGGCTTCGGTTTCGTATGAACCAGTGTTATGGTTCTGGTCCCCAGTTTCGTAGGCTTCGTTTCCGCGCGGGTTTCGAGCGACGAACTGATCCACTACTATGCATTGAGCGCAGTGCTTTGCTTCGCGGGAAATCGGTTGACGCCTCTCTTCTTCAATTTCGAAATGAATCGTTCTCTCAGATCTCGATATTCCTGATTGAAAACTCCGCTCGGATCCGTGAACAAATTGAGGCACCTTCCGGTCGTAGTCGTATTGATCCGCCAGGGAGGCTTATGTTCGTACAATCAAGGATGAGATCGATCGTTTCAAAAATGAATTTCTTGCATTTTGCCAAGAGCGACTCTCGGCCGTCACGGTTGAAGTTTAGACTCTTGATCTTCCTTTGCGGCGCAGCGTCACCGGAGTTGGAAAAGAGAAGCATCATGGGAATCTCCATTCCATGGCGAGTGGTTTCGGGATTCCTCGCGTGAGGCTGAAGGGAACCTCTCGGAGTTTGATCTCCACCTCTCTTGTTCGACATTTTTTTTCGAGCGAAATGTACAAAATGAGAAAGCAGTGCTGCCGAGGACCTCATCTCACATCTCGTTCCGTCGGTCCCGCAACCGCCAAAGCTTGGCCGCTCCAAACTATTCAGACTGGGGTCCAAATCCTCGCGATTTCTGCTTGCCGGAGGGAATAACAACGCACGGTTTGTAGTGAAAGGAAGCTATGTATATTTATTACATATATAAGGAATAGGTTATCTAAGCGAGAAATTATACTAAATAACCATCGCCGCTCCGATCTCGAAGTCAGCTGACTGTGGATCTGTCCCCCGACTCATCCACAGCCTCACTGCAAGACACAAACACCACGGGCGCATGCTCACTCGTCTTACGGAGCGCATGATTTGAAGTGACCGAGTCCGAGACCGTTGAAACCAGCTCTTCTCTGGTATGTCGTCCTTTAAACATAGGGCGAAACCCTAATGTAGAAGCTATATTTCACACGTGGATTCAAGAACGAACTTGACGATGGTTCTCAAGAGAAAAAAAATCATTCATAACTAATAGCACAGCTTAAAATCGTTCTCAACGGACATTTTACATAAGAGGAAACTCAGAAACGGTTTGTTTACACCGCAAGACCTCGTCGATCATCAATCAATGACAATAATGCCGGGCGTTGACCAGGACCAACACTGGTTGGTAGCTTCACAGATAGATTCTCGCGGTCTCTGTGAATCAAGTTGCAGATGTCACTGTTTCCGTATCTTTCGCAGAGTTTTCAAAACATGATCAACTACGTTCTCTCCGTCCAAATCACTGGAATACGATTCCTCGCTCCAAACTCTATCAAAGCGTTGTTGTCACAGTTCTTCAGGTTTCATTCTGACTGCGTTGATAACTAGGGATTGATTGTTTTCGTTGGTTGGGCGGTAGAAATGTGGGTATAGTCAGGTGGCTAGATAAGTGGGGCCATTCATTCGAGTCCTTTCTGTGTAATCCGCACAGTTTTTAAGTATCTGCACTGCAAATCCTCAATGTCTTGACATGATTATCTTACAAATAGTTACATTTCCTGGTCGACTCCTGAGTTCGATCCGCGCGACTCATACGGGTCATCACCGCGGTCGACTTTGGAGCTTTTCGGAAATTCTACCCGCTGCCAAAGAGCTCCATCAGCCAACCGATCGGTTCCAGTCTAAACAAAACGCTTTCGTATATCATCATCTTTAAAAAAAGGCCGCGTGCACGATTTCAACAGACTGACAGGGCTCGTCTCGTCCCTCTTGGTGGTTGTGGTGGTGTACCGCTGCTTCCTAAACTTTCCTCTTCAGACGCTCCTTTCTACTCTTCTACCCATTTTCGTTCGTATAAATGAGTGATTCAATGCTCTGTCTCAATTCTCGTTCTCAAGTGTTTGGTTTTAAAAAGGATGTGTGAATTATACGTGAGCAATCCTTTCCCGGAGGTGCAAGTGCGAACTCCTTGTTTATCGATGCGCGATTAGTCGAGTCCTGCGGGTTTACCCTGACCGACGCAGGATCTGGCAACGGAGTCGAACAGTCTGCAAGGAAAGCGATGCTCTAGTTGAGATTTCGTTCCCAGACGATATTCAGGTATTGATATTTCCTAGATTTCCAAGTCTAAAAATTCCGTATAGATACTCACTTTTCTATCTCCGGTGCGCATCGAATGAACTCGTATTTCCAGAAGTTGAGCTGCTGGTTCTTGAGGAGCTCGACAAATGTCACCAGCAATCCCCAGGGATGTGGACGGTTTACGATCAGTCGCTCGAGGAGGACGCGAGTGATTTGCTCGCGCAGATGGTTCGCCGTGGTGTTGTTGCTGATGCTCTTCATCTCGGTGTCTTCGTCCCTGTTCTCTCGGTCCGCGAACAGAGCCAACATCAAGGCGCTGAAGTACGCGGTGTGAGAGTTCGGGAAGCGAAGTTGATTCGCGATTGCGTTCAGAACGAGGTAGACGCCTTCGTGATCCAGCTCGGACATAAGCTGCTCGAACAATTCGAAGTGCGGGGTACGCGACACCCCCTGCCATGTCATCGAAACGGGGCCTTGAAGACCTTGACCCTTCGGAGTCGGCCGGCTGCCATCACCGAACTGATACTGCGCAGAGGACTGCAGCTGCTGGACCACAGATATCGCCTGGGTGCCGATGTAGAGCACGGCTGCGTTGATGAAGGGAACGTTGTACTTCGAACCCTGGTCGAGAATACCGTTCTTCAGAGCGTCGATAAGATCGGACACAACAGAGGCGGGCTGACGGTTCTTCAAATACGAGTCGATCGATTTACGGAGCGACGGCGGCTGGATGACGAGCACGAAATCAGGCAGGATCCTCGGGTTGGTGTGGCAGTCCTGGAGCGTGTCGACCCTCAAGTTCGGCGTGAACGGATCCGGCAGGCGCATGTGACGCGGGAATGCAGACAGAATGAGGTTGCGCATCTGCACGCAGTTGGCCGGAATGATGTCGCAGAATCCGTAGTGTTAGTCGACCAAGAACTCGGGGAAGTCGTGCAGCAGCACCAGGAGCACCCGAACTGTTCCTTTGTAGAGCAGGTGGATCGGTGCCGCCAACTCCATGTTGCGCAGGAAGGGCGCGAGGAATTTGAAGAGGTCCTGGAGGAGTTGGGCGAACATGCCCCAACATTTCTGCTGAGGTGTGATGGCAAGCATGCGGGTCAGGAAGACGCGGTGGGAAATCAACTCCAGCCATGCGAACGCAAATCCTGGAACCTTCGACGGGTGAAGAGCGTGCCAGGTGTTGCAGAAGGCCACCAGCGTTTGATAGGAGAAGGTTTCTAGGACGGGCTCTGGGGCAGTGAGCTCGAGGAAAAGCATGAGGAAGATGCGGTGGTATGTCAACGGGACGAACTCCCCTGCGCGAGATTCGTGATCTTGGACGAGGACTCCCGCGATGATACCAAGCACCTTGTTCAGCAGGTTCACCTTAGTCTGGCTATTAGCTTGGTCTCCGCTGAGTTTCACAAGCAGAGCGATCAGACGGACGTAGGCGTCAAGGAACACGAAGCACTTGTTGCGGGCCACGTTCACCGTTTGGTGGGCGCCCATAGCAGAGGCGTTCTGTGCAGATATCACACTTGCCACGTTGACATTCTCACCCTGCGGCTGGGCCGACGACATGGCGGCGTGGTTTGCAACCTGCTGGGTCGCCAGAGCTGTTTGGCGGTAGGTGTGTTCGACGCACATCTCGGTGGCCAGCCGGAAGAACTTGGTGATGAGATCATCTGTCTTCAAGATTCCGTGCGAGTTCATCTGTGCTACAAACTGCTGGAACGCTTGTGTCGAATCTTTCCCTTGGCTCGATCCGAACCGATGCACCCATTCGCGTAGTAGGCTCTCGGTCTTCTCCTGAAGACCTGGCGGGTCGTCCTGGTTTCGAGCCTCACTCATACCGGCGTGCATCATCGCAATTGAAGGACTGTTGTACTCGATCTGGGTTGGTCCTCCGATATTTCCTCGTTGGCTCATCAGTATTTCGGGAGGTGCGCCCGAACCAGCTCCGAATTCGTCTGCAAGAACTACAACTTGTTCATGAACTGAAAATTCCTCCTCCATCTCCGAAGCATAAATGATTTCAACGAGGATTCGAGAGCAGCACGGCACTGTTCTAGACTCACCGATGGGATTGATCTGCTGATTCGGAGGCGGCTGTTGCGGCGGGCCGCGTCGGTTCTGATAAATGAACTCCATGGTGCGGCTCAAGCTAGCGTTCGGGACGATACCGCTATCGCGGAACACTTCCAGAATGCGTCCGAGGTCCCTGACGAATTCCAAGGCGCTCAGGGAGCCCGAAGCCTCGAGCATGGAGCCCAAATGCAAGTCAAGCATCGGCAGATTCAGGAAGTTCGCTCTACAATGAATTTCAGAGATCTTTTAGCCAGGCAAGTAGAGGTTTTAGCAACAGTCTCACTAGGTTTTCTCTTTATTCCTCTCTCTCTCTCTCATCACAATTCGCTTTTGGAGCAAAACCTTGACAGCAGAGAAGTCTCGTACCTGAGTAGGAATTCGAAGGTCGGCATGTAGAATCGAGCTTCGTCGTTGGGATGTTCGATGTAGAACTTGGTGATCATGTTGCAGACCTTGATCTGACCGAGGAAATGGCGTTCCGAGAGAGCCGTGATCACCATAGTCAATGCGTCTCTGAACTTTGGCTGCCATTCCTGTTGGTTGCTATCGGTCGTGTGACTGAACGCGTACAGGCCCTCGATGAGAGCTTCAACCGTTTTGTGGACGAGGTTTAGTCCGGCGGGCACATCGCCCTGCATGCGGAAGTGCTGAAGAGCTTCCTTGACGAGGTGAATGTGCATGAGGACAGGGTTCATCTGCGCGCCGAGCATTGCGTTCGACGAAGCGTCTCGGGAGATGTACGAACCGAGAAGCTCGAGTTCTATCGCCAGCTTGTCGAACAGCGTCTCCTCGACGTTGGATCGAGGTACAACCATCGGCTGCTGTTGTGGCTGAGGTTGATTTTGCGCTTGTTGCGGCGTCGGGGGATGATGAGCCTGCTGCGACTGTGACGCCTGCGGTTGTTGCTGCTGAGGTTGTTGAGGCGGCATCTTGTGCTGAGGTGGTTGTTGCTGACCCACGAACTGGTTGAAGTATTCAGCTCGGTCGTGGCCGAAACGTGGTTCATTGCTGGTTATGAATCCGGGGACATGGCGAGCGAATTCCTCGTAGACGGTCATCTGCGATGCGGGCACCGATCCCAACTTGAGACGGAGTTGCTCAGGCATGCGATCCTGGTAGTTGAGGACGTTGTTGTCGCAGTAGACTTTGCCTTCGCGACGCGCTGCTTTTCGAGCTTCGTATTCAGCGGCGAACTTCTTGTCGACCTCACTTATAGCCTTCTCTATTGCAGACTTCTGGATGAAACAAGTTGCCAGCTCGACGTTCTCCAACGCCACGGCATTCGCCGCTTGCTCGAGCATTTCTTTCGTTGGGCATGGCATCTGACTTTGGCAGGTACTGTGGAAATGAATAAAATGAAGAAATCAATCACACAAATTCGAAATCTAAGTGTCGCGCCTCTCATCCATAGATTCATCAATCGATGCAGACAATTGATGTTCGCTTACCGAAGTGCACTGATGAAGAGGGTTTTCGCGTTGCTCGAGATGGTGATGAACAACGGTTCCTTGCAGGTGATCATAACCATTCCTGCAGTGACTGATCGCACCATGTTGTGAAGAGCCAGACGGATCTTGTTCTCATCGGGCTCGAGGGCGAAGTCTTTCTTGACGATGCTCTCGCATGTGACGAGGGCGATTTTCAGACAACGATCGATGACAGGCGTGATCCATTCGTGAATTCCTCGCTCCACTGCGACAGCGATCTGCTGCTTGAGCGGAGGATATTGTTGGAACAGAGGACTGGGCGGCATCGTCACCAGTTGCGGAAGATTGGCTGCGAACAAGAAATCAATCCGAATCAGTCCAGCTCGGGGAAATCACGAGAGAATCTTGACGACAAGAGCATCTGGCTTTTGAGCGGGAACGAAGAGGCTCGAATGTCTCAATCGAGGAGGAGAAAGAGGGAAACAGGAAGTTTTTTTGAACTCGAACTTACCCGGAGTCACGGAGTTGAATTCGCGCAGCGAGTAATGCGGCGTGGGCATCTGCTGGTGCGGTTGCTGCACCATCTGCGACTGCATTGCGTTTGGACCTGACGGCATTGGCATGATGCCTTGAGGAGGTCCTGGCATAGCCATTTGTTGTTGTTGTTGCTGTTGCTGCTGTTGTTGTTGCTGCTGCTGCTGCTGCTGTTGTTGTTGTTGTTGCTGCTGCTGAAGGAACTCCTCGGAAGGTCCACTTTGAGAAGCCGGCATACCCGCATTATGAAGCGCGTTCGTCGAGGCGACGATGTTGTTCGCTCCGTTATTCGAGTTCAGGTTGAACTGTTGGATCATCGGTAGGATATCGGTGACCTTCGTGGTCGGTTTGCCGGCCATGTGACTCAGGTTGGGACCACTTGTCATCGGGGACTGACTGCTCATCTGAGGTGCACTGACGCTGGCCGAGGCGTGGGAAATCGGCGGACCCAACAACGGGGTGTCGATGGATTTCAGATGGTCTTTCAGGGTGTTGAAACAACCGCGTCGTTCGGCTTCGTTCTTGACGGCCGTCGTTGTCAACTGAAGAGCCTTGCAGAGAACTTCGACTTCGAATCTCAAGTTCAACTTGAGTCCGTGAACATCGTGCAGCTCGACCAAACAGTAGAGCAGACCCATCGTGAATGGATTCGGCGGTTTGAAGATGGTCGACTTGACCGCCGACTCCAGCACTTTGGCGATGAACGGCACCACGTACAGAAGATACTGCTGTCCTTTGTTGTAGGCTTCGACCAACAACAGCTTGAGATCAATGTCCAACGCCAGGATGGGTCTGTTGCGAGCGATTGTCAGTAAGCCCAACCAATGGCCCAAACTTTTCAACAACGAGCGGTCGGTGTAGCTGGACGAGGCTTTATCGCTACGCAAGAGCACGTCGATGTTTCGGTAGGTCTCTGCGAGCGTGAGCGCATGCAGTGTCTTCGAGTTGATGTTATCCAAGAAGTTCACGTATAGCGAGTGGAAATTCTGTTCCATCGAAGCCCTCTTGACGACCATGTAGTGCGCGAACCATGGGTAGAGCTCTTCGCCGACAAGTTCCCGGAACTCTTCAGACTTCTGTTTCACGTTGGCCTGAGAGAGGTTGTTTATGATGAAACCGACTTTGTCCTGAACTTGTTCGGACGGCTGAATGATCTTCTCGATCTTGTCCGAGGCGCACAGAAGCGTGTCAATGTTGGCCGCTGTCGCGATTGACGTCTTCCTCACGGGCATGGCTGGACCCTTCTTCGCTTGCGCCTGCTGCGCTTGTTGCGACTGCTGTGGAGTGATTTTCCCCGACTGCAATGTCGGCATCGTGCCCTGTGGTTTGTTCGGAGGCTCCGCCTGCTTGATACCGTGCTCTACCCAAGCCTGCAGATGCTCAGGGAAGAGGTTGAAGGCGGGACACGTCTGCAGGTGTTGGCAGAAGGTTGGGAAACTCCTGAGTTTGCTTTTGAAGCAGTCGAGAGCGACAATCGCGAAGAAGAACATCTTGACATTCTGCGGCTTCTTCACGGCATCCAGAATGTAGCGCTGCGCCGTCGTTAGAGTGGGGCCTCGAACGAGCTCGAAGTCGATGATGCCACCGAACAAGTGAGCTGTAATCGTGAGTTCCTTGTCCGGGTACGAAGGGAAGAAACGGTATTCCTCGAAAAGGTTTTTGATCATACACTGGAATACGTCTCGCTCGCTAGCGATCGCTGAGGTGCTGAACCTGGAAACGAGCCCAACGATTCAGGAAATCGCAGAAGAGGGAGAACTCTGAGAAGAAGGAAACGAACGAGGATTTCGTTCCAGGGGAAGAGAAACTCACCTCCGAAGCATATCCAAGAACTTCTGTATGGAGTCGTTCTGTACCATCTGTTGGTTGTAGATTTGCTGAAAATACAGGTTGGCCTCCTCTTCGACATCTTTCGAAATGTGCACCTTGCTGAGGTCGCCTGTTTGTAGGAATTCGTCCGATGCGGTCGGAGGAGGAGCCGCGGCGCCTATTCCGTGCGGACCACCGATCAGCGTTGGTGGAGCTTGCACGCCCGGGGCACCCGGGAATACCTTGTTCACCACCGGGCCAGCCGCCTGATAGTGCAAACCAGCGTTTCTGTACGCCATATCACTGAGGTTGTGCACCCCGGGTTGCGGCGGCTGCGGTGCGGCTGTCAAGTGGTTGTGAGGTAAATGCACCGGCGCCGGAATCGCGGGAGGCATCGCGAAAACAACCTGTGGCGGGACTGGTGGTCCCCCAAGCTGTCTCCTCTGCATGTACTGCTTGAAGTTCTCCATCATTCGCACGACTTGTTCGAAGATATCCGAGCAACGCATTTTGCTTTTGTCATCGTTCATCTGCGAAGGGAAATCACCACTTGAATCGCTGAGAAAAACTCCCGAGATATCTTCCACTTGTCTTATTCCTCGGTGCGCACGTCGGAGAACCCTCTCTGGAGCCTTCTTCGAGCTCAACACAGAGTGAGACTCACCTGGTTAAGGAGGGTGTTGAGCATCGTGTGCACACATTCCTGGGTGATCAGATGAGTCGTGGCATCCACTGTCGGTTTTGAAAGATAGGGTACCTTGGAAAGAGAAAACATTCATTATGATAAGTCGAGTCTCCTCCAACCGCGAACAAGGAACTGAAGCGACGTTGGAACGTGCGTTAGGTTTCTATGGAAACGCAGACCGTATTACAATGAAGTCGATGAGACATTTTTTTTGTCATCACAAAGGCTCGATCGAGCTGTTGGTGGTTGCCCGGTTGAGAGAACAGGACTGATACTCACTTTAACGGAAAGAAAATTGAGGCAGGCTCTCATGAAAATTTCCCAGTTTGAGCTCATGTTATCAAGCATCCACTTGTCAAGCTTCAGGTACTCTCTCCGGGACGCCAGACACGCGAGGTCGATGGCGAAAGTCAGAATCGCTTGTCCGCCTGCAGAACGTTTCGATAAGTTCGAGAAAGTCACTCTCACTCAGGGATGAGAAATCTATCGAAATCCTCGGGAAGAAAAGTCGAAGCACACTCACTTGGATGGCTCGCAACGTCCGGCGATCGGGGCACTGCGAGGAGAGTTTGCAGACACTTGATTTCTTGAGCGAGCTCCAGGATCCTCGTGAGTCTCTGCGTTTCGCCATCACCCGTCGTGTAGTATTCCACCATGGCATCCTTGACGATCATCTGTAGCTCCTGCTGGATCGGAGGTGGGATTCCGTTCCAGGCATAGTGCAGGACGGCCTGAGCGTTGTGAGCGCTCACACCGAGGTAGTGGGGAATCAGATGAAGTAGAAGAGTTCTCCTCAGAGGAACGATCGGACTTCGGACTTGTAGCAGAGCCAGAGTGATGCTGTCGTGACAGCCCTCCTTGGCAGCAGCCTGCTTGTAGAGCTCGATAACGGCTTTGGTCAGGTCGGGTCTTTCACCGATGTTCATGAGCGCCTCGTGGATTTCGAGGACTTTCCAGTTGGCGACCAGCGGATTGGTGGCTTCCTCATCAAGGCCTGTTGAGCTCTGAGATCCGTTCTTGTCCTGCGCAGGCTCTGGCTTCGTACAAGGGGAGCACTCTGTCAATTTCACAATGTCCGGACACATGAGAATCTGCTTCAGCAGTTGAAGCTGAGAGTCCAAGTTTTGCCATTTGCTGGAAATTAAATGGAAGCGGTCGTGAGGGATGAGTTCATCAGCCGAAAGTCGACGAGACTAGCGATCGCGGGAGCGTTCTACACTGAACGAAAATGGTCGAAGATCTCACTTGTAAACAATGTCCAGAGGGATTCTCTGGGCTCCATCGAAAGCCTTGATGAGAAGCTGCCATAGGAAGCGGAGACCCGCGCGGTCGCAAACTCCGAAGCCTTGATGGTCGAATTCATGAACGACATCCTTCCATTCGACAGATGGCTCTACGGCGGCCACTGAACGAAGAAGGACGTCAATGTTCCATTCCAATGCCTCTTGTTGTGAGGATGAACTCAGGTCTTTCTGATTGGACCAGCCGCCGGACATAACATCCGAAGGAGGCATCCAGATGACCTCGTCGCTCAGCAAGGGCTGAAAGGGGAAAAGAGAAGAAAATTAGAGAGGGCCTTCCTTCGATCCTCATTCCTCCATTTGTTTTCACATCGACTCACCAAATGACTTTTGCACATGGCACCGATGAGGCGGGCGATCAGGACGGGACCTCGAAGGCCGAGCGCCTTGCTGAGGTCGCGAATGTATGCCTCGCATTTTTCCGTTGTCGAAGTGAGGCCACGGCCCACGTCTTTGACGAACTTATCTACAGTGGAGGGCTCCATGGGAGCACTTTCGAGTACTGCGCACACCAGCTGATCGAGGTTTTCTGGGTCTGCGAGCTGATCGAATTTGAATTGATCCTGGTCTTCAGGACTGAGTAGCAGAGAGTTTAGCAGTAGACGGCTTGTATTCTTCAACAAATCTTTATCGCCAACAGCTGTCCGGAGTTTTTGCTTGAGGTTTGTATCTACTGACGCTACGACCGTTTCCAAGAAATCGATCGGAAGCTGGTTCAGCCACTCTTTCGAATTTTCGAGCAAAGAGGCAACCTGGAAACATCCAACGAAACGTATGGTGAGTGGGCATTCATGATCTTCGCGGAATCTGTATTGAAGTATGACATCATTTGAAGTTCTAGTCGTCTGACCTTGGTTTGGAACCTTTCCAACGCCTTGGGCTCCGCGCCTTCTGAGATCAGGCTCAGTTCCAACAGGAGCTGCGTCTCTGGGCTCAGTTGTAGCTTGTTTTGAATGGATTCAACGAGCGTTTCGCATGCCCGTGGGCTGCTCTTGCGTGAAGACGGTTCGTGCAACGGCCTCGAGAGCACGCTGCGTACAAGGGCCCTTGTCTGGGCGGTAGAGAGTCCGTTTCGCGAGGGACTAAGCGCTTCGTCGAAAGTTTTGCTGACTGGAAAGTAACGAGAAACAATTCAAGAAGACACTCGACCAAATCCTCAGGTCGGGAGAGGGACACGGCGATGAAAAATTAACATTTCCAATGTTAACGTCGGCGTAGCTCACCTTCCCGTATTCTGTCTTCGCACGCGCCGGGGTCGGTGGTCAGTGAGGCAGTCGAATGGAGAAGCGACCTGAGCCACTCCCGCCGAGAAAAGAGATGCCTATCGGTAACGGACGCTGAGTTTTTCAGAAGCAACTCAAGCGATGGTTGTCTGCAGTGCGCCTGGACGGGAGCCTTGCGAAGATCACAGTGCATACTGCTGTTGCAAACAAGACCTCATCGCAGCTCGGTCCGCCCTGGCAAGGGGGACGACGCTCTTTTGCGATACACCACAAAACGCCAAGTACCTGAAAAGAGAAACAAAAATGAATCGAACATCCTCCAAGACGAGAATGGAAATCGCTTGGCCTTTGTGAACAGCTTGTTGTTTTCTGAGATCCGAATATTTTTAGAACACTGTTACAGATGCCGATCCCAGACATTCCCTCGCATGGAATCCAGTCAAAATGGAACTTTATCAGCAGAGCCCACCCGCGTGAAGATCAACGCTTCCATAATTCCCGGTAGCTTCCACATGCAAGGTGAGTTTCCCGCGTGTTTCGCCCTCGAGGGAAAGAAAAACTCTATGTTTCTCGAGAGAGCCTAATATATAGTCGCCGAAGAAAAAATAATCGACAGTCATGCTCTCAGAGCTTGCCACCAAACTGTTGGCGCTAACTGCCACCACCCGATGACAAAGGACCATGGATCAATCAAGTTGCTCTTAATCGTTCACGACAAACTAGGCCTATTCCGTATCGTTTCATTTACTCACGGCCGGAAGGAGCAATTTGGTTGAAAACCACTCGAATATTACAAATCTATCGCCTTCAGTCGTCGTCGGCAAGCACAATCGCACGGGACTAAACAAACGAGCTTGTTTTTTGAATGAACAAAACGCGACCTTCCGTCGAATCTACGGAGACCGGTGCGACGACGTCGAGACGTTCGTGCAACAACCTGATGCAGCGGCAGCAGCGACACCGTCAACATCGAACCTCCACACATCTACGTCCGGGTCCCATTTCTGCACATGCGCCAACGTGCAACAACCCTCGCTCAGTTAGAGATCAACTTCAGCTCGATAGATGACTCAGTGAATCGAGCACATTTCTGCCTTAAATTCGACAGCTGCACCGATCTGTGCTTGCGTAGCGCAAGATTGCGAACCCGAGATTGAACGAAAACCAATCTCCCGCATGAGAAAGTTTGAACTTGTTGCGTTTCCGAAACTTACTCGATCTCTCAACGTCGTTACTCAGCGATGAAAATATGAGACGTCTAGAAATCGAGGAAGTGTTTCGTGAAATCGACGCTGTTCACTTGCGTCGAAGCGAGCAAAACAACACCAGATGAGCCCGAATATACAACGTCTGCCTGTGTGGCCTGTGAGCTCACAATCACGATCTCATTGAGAGTGTTACCCTGCGGCAACAAACTGACCAAGTTCAATGTGATCTGAACTGAGTTTCTGATAAGAAACTACGATCAATAAAGAAATAATTCACGACGAGCTTGCCTGAAATCACCACTTATAACTAGAATCTAGACAAATATCGCCAGAACCCAACAGAGTCCATACCTTAAAATCGTTTGATGATATGACCGGAATCAGCTTCGCACGCAAAACGAATTAGTGAATAGGCTGTGATGTTTATCGACGCTCGATGCTTGCGAGTACGTGATGCTCGATACGGGATTTTCTGCTCCTTCTGAGTCTTTCTGGTGACACGGTTTTCCAGACAGGAGTGCAAAGGCTGATTGCTTCAAGGGTCGGGGGACACCCTTTGAACAATCGCTTTGGTATGAACTTGACCACTACTTTCTCTAGCTATTTACAAACACCGAGCCACTTCAGTCTTTGGCAGTAATAGTCTTCCGAGCGGACACACTACATTTTCACCGTTTCGATATGCTAGAGTTCAAGATGATGTTCACACTCGGCGACTGCGATGAGATGCTCAATCAAGCCACGGTCGCCATCTTGCTTGGAAAGCGCTGAGCGAAAAGCGCGCCTAATTTGAATTTTGAAGCCTTGAGCTCCTGCGGTCTGCTTCAAAGTGCATTTTTCCTCGGGAGTGCGGACATCCAATTTCTTGGAACGGCAAGCAACGGTATTTCAACTATACTTTCTAAAGGAACTGCAGGAATGGAAGCCCGGAAATGTCTAAGCCAGGTCCGAATTCAAGCCTGATAGCTTGCTTCGAGCAGACGTGCTGACGACAAACACTGATGATGATGATGATTTTTGCTGAAAATGATCAAACGGACCCCCTCTCGGACTCTGCACGAATGGCGGGAACGGGAGGTCAAGAATGCCTGAATATGGGTCCGAATTCTAGACTGAGCATATGCTGCGGAAATTCCCTGCCGAAAAACTCCGCGCGACAAGAATCCGCAGGCGAAACATCCATTAGACCGTACATTCCCATATCTCCATGATGAGAACTCGAGGATTTTGCCGCCGTGGACTATTTTCTCCGCGCGAAACTCTCGGCGAGGAATTTTCGCCGCGGAAGTTTTTCGTAAACCCTGCTGGCGGATGACCCCACTAACGATGATGACGATTTCCACTAGAAAGGGGTAAAATGCGAATTATTGCTTCCCGTTCCATCCTATCCCGAGGGATAGCAGGAACGGGAGGCCCGTATAGCCTTGAGGAGTGTATGAGTGGATGGCTGACTGGTCTCCGCATGAAGACGACCGCCGGTGGGAGATGAGCGAAAAACGAAAACTCCCGGACTCTCCTGCCTAGCACACAAGTTCGACATTTCAATTCTCTGCTGAGTGAGGATAATTTACGCGGAAGGATGAGCACACATGGTTCCCTTTATCATGAGCTGGAAACAAAGGACGCCTCCCAGGCATATGGTTCACTCCCCAAGGAAACGGAAATGTCATACATATTACTGTGAATCAAGCACTAAGGAGAGTTGGTCGATCCCATTTCTTCGAGCTCAGCTATGTCGACGTCTCGGTCTTGATTCACCCCATCTAGAAAAAGGTTCTGAGAACCTAGGAAACGAAAGAAATTATCATTGAAAAAGAAAACTTGATTCAGAGCCTCATACTTGGATCTTAAGGTGAACTAAAATATGAAATTCTGTTCTAATTTCGGGAATAACGGGACCTGGTTGCTGTCGATGTGCGGGAATCCTCTTTGGCTGGGCTGCTCAACCTTCTCCCTCTACGGCTTTGGCGACTTCTTGATCTCGATCTTCGCATCTCGGGGAGTTATTTTGAGGACCTTGAATATACGAGAGAATAATATAAGGTTGGAGAGAACACTTGTGGGATACCTGACAGTAGAAAAGTGCGAATATCAACCGAAGCCAAGTGTGGGAGAGCTTTCACTCCTTCTCTTTCGACGCGAGCACAACAGTTCCTGCGATCGCGCGTCGCCTGGAGTGAAGGGACGAGGGCAATGGAGAATCTTAACGGTTCTTCGAGCGGCGGCCTTGCGTCTTCTGCGGTGAGGAATTGCGCACTGACTTCCTTGACTGAATTATCCGATTCTCTACATGGTTCTCGCTGATTTCTTTGGTGCCGATTTCATCCGAAACTTTGGACCGGAACGGTTACAGATTCTTCCTGACGGCCGGAGCCAATGTCAACGAAATTGGCTGGGTCGATACGCTTGCGACGGGGTCGAGGGAAACGGGAGTTTCTTCTTCAAAATCGAGGGTCGAACCAATGGTGGGAGATATATTCACATAAAATGCAAATTCTGTCGAGCGTGAGTACTTTAACTCCTGTCGCTTATGATAAGAATGGGGTACACCGCACTGTACAAGTTCAGATTCTCATTGCCAAAAACTGCGTGATTTGTTCAAATCCAGGCTGATCCTGTGCCCGGTGACTGTGGAGATTCATTTTGACGGTACCGTTGTTCGAGTGCACGGAGAGCATTGCCACTTGTCTGAGTTCGGAGAAAAAAGTTTGCAGGTTCGAAGAGTCCGCCGGGAACGGGTCACACAGATGAAAGTCGAATCAAGTCCGAACGGCACAGCGTTATGCTGCGAAGGAGAAACCGGATCCAGTTTCAGTCTTAATAGATCTTCATCGACGGGTAAGTTCCGCGAGCTACCGTGGGTACCCGGAAACCAATGACGGAACAAGATTACTTAGCTGGGATAAATAATGAAAAATCCGGATAAGAAATACGTATGTCTGAAATAGCTGCTTCTTCAAAATGTTTTTCCCGAGTCATTACCTAGTCCCATCACTTGATAGCCGAGTGGTCTCAGCTTGCGGCTGTGGATGTGGATGTGGTACCACACCACATCCACAGCACATGCCATGTTGACTCGTGGTGCCACACTCTCGAGCGGCAGGTCGTTGGTTCGAATCTCAGAGATGGTTTCCACTCTGGAAGGCGAATGTCTGGTACCAGAAGAAGAAGTTCTGATACCAGACCCCAGGCCTTCTGGTACCAGAAGACCCCCGGAATGGACTTGCCGCTTATAGACACGACAGGCGAGACTGATCCGTCACTGATCGAGGCAGTGAACACATTCATGGTTTGGTTGATGAGGAAGCCCAAGCCCGGCTGCACCCTGAACTTTGAGTTCAAGCCCTCGGTGACCGCCTTCTTTGCGAGGTCATTCGCTCTTGTTGCAAAGTCGACGCAATGCTCAAATGCAAGTTTCGCCAGAGTGATGGTCAAACCGCGATACACCGTGGAAAAGCGAGGTGCAGAAGTCTACGGGAACTGCATTTTGTGTCCATTCTACTCTCCGCAGGCAGCTTCGGTACCTAACCTCCGCAACACAGGCCGTGAGCGCCTCTAGCAGAGGGCCGGGGTGAGGGATAGAGCAAAAAAAAATTCAAATGTGTTGCCCCTCTAGATCGGCCTCGTAGCCTATCCAAAACCACAGGAGCCTCCAGAGAAGTAGTCCGTTGCCGGAAACAGCAGCTCCCCAACTGGAGCATAGCCTCCTATATGGGAGACTTTGACTTGGCCATGCGATTGGCGGTCCAAGCAGAGTTCCCCGAGTGCCATATTTACGGCTGCTTGTTCCATTTTTCACAAAGTCTCCTGCGTAACATTCGTCGACCGAAAATTGGTTTGGCTAGGGAGCTCCGTTCGCGGAATCAGGCATGGAAAATTTTCCTTGCCTTCACGGCGCTTCCCCTCCTCCCGCCGAAAGACATTCCAGCCGCCTTCGATTCTCTTGCAACGAGACATCCGATTCGCGCCGTTCGTGCGCTACATGCGATCACAACGGTTGGAGGATATAGGGCCGCTGGGTATGAGCGCCTTCCAGGCACGACGTCGAACACACAACGATGTTGAAGCCAACAACGCTTTGCTGTTGAGGTGAGTCAACAAAGTCCATGACCCGATTTGGGATCTCATCGGTGAGTGCCCGTACGATTCCTTCTTGTGAACCAAGAGTGAGGGTGACACCCGAGAACAAAGCCTGCTTCGCTGCAAATCTGTAAGTGTGACATGTTCCCTGTTCACTCGGACTTGGTGATTTCCATAAGTCAACATTGTCTTGGCCTCGATGCTCTCGTTGGAATGGGTGACGGGTAAATTGAGCGCACAGTAAGTTGAGCGCAGCAGTGAATTGAGCGTCGAGCTCGAATCCTCCAACTCGCGGTCGCGGGGAACCGGCTCAGTCGTGGATTCAAATCGAGCTGTCAATAGAAAGCTCGAGAGGACTTCAAGTAGTAATATGTGATGGCAATGTTCTAAGGGTCGTGTAGGAGGCAGATTCAGGATTACGGGATTCAGGATTTTCAATATACATATATAGCATCATCATTCAGGTCGGAATTCTCGTGAAGTGAGCCGTGATAAAGCGAGGAAGAAGAGTAAAACTGAGAATGTGGCGAGGATTATTCGTAAAAGGCGGCTGAACATTTCTTTCGAGGGTGTACCCGACGTAGGTTCTGAGAGAGTCGAGCACTCAGTCCGAAACCTTACTTTGCGTTGTGAAATCAGAAGCCGGAGGGAAGCAAAAGCACGCTCAGTGTTTCCCGGGGGACAGTCCCGGGTGAATGTAAAGCTGGAAGGATACGTGTACATATCTACATACATCAGTGGCTTTCAGCCGTTCCTTCGTCATGAACCCCGACGGACATGGAGAACATTTGGACGGACATTGAGTCATAAACTCCCTAGAATCTGCTGTCGAGTCGTTGACAATCACGGTCCCACATTGGAATCAATCGCAGCTTCCAGTTATTGGTTCACAAGACCATCACGTCTTGCTGAAGAGACGATTGCATTGATCCTCTTATGCAGTCTACGCACGGGTGTAATTAGGTAGACTAGCAGACGCTGGACTACATATGCTTTCTTCCTTGAAACAGTTGAATGCAGGTCTCCTATCTAGCAGAGCTCCTCGCGACCTTCAGGTAGATACGCAGGCACACGACCATACTCCATGCGTGCTCCGGGCACGAGAGACGCTGCGGCGCTCAATTTACTGCTGCGCTCAACTTACATAGCACCGTTGGGAAGGTGATCGAGAAAACTCGGGGTTCACTGAGCTCGAGCTGCAGGGTTACGGATTGTTGAGAAAAAAGATGCTGCAATACAATCCATGAAGATGATTATACTGAAATGGCATTGACAAATGAAATACCGTAGGTGATGTCCGATGTTTAGGCAGAGGCCGACAACAATGTCGAGGAGAGATCCTCAAGGAGGTCGCTGGAAGCTCCTCCCGTACAAGCCAAGAATGCTTTCGACCATCAATGTCACCACTGCCGCCAACCAAACGTTAAGATAGAAAATCGCGATATCTTGGAAACTTCCCGGGGACAAATTTCTGGAAACAGTTGTTATCTCTTTCCGATGCGCATAAGTTTGCACCCTCTTATTGACTCTGAAACGCGCGATCAGATGCATTGTAGCAGCTCTGTTGATCTCCTTCGAAATTTTCCGAGCGAGGTAACATCTTTTACTGAATAAGAAGCCCTCTAAAATTTGATGCTAACTCCATTGATAAGCTGAGCCTCTCCCTCCATTTTTCATTCAACGATGAAGAAGATTCTCTCCCTCGAAGGCTGTCCTGTCAAGTTATGTTGACGGGTAGCACTATGTTTGAGATCCTCCCTCACTCGATACGGTAATGACTCTCAATTAGCAGCAAAAGATTGTATTGTCAGCAAATGAGAAGTTTGTTTCTGCTTCCAGAGCCGTTCTCTTCAATGACGACGGATAGTTGTCAGCGTTCTTCCCAGAATTAGATATCCTAGCCCTACCAAGAAGCGAAATCGAAGAAGCACACACATTCACTCACTCGAGAGTCCGAGCTCGAGGGAAACCTCAAAATTGAGATGGATTAGAGCGGGGGTCGACAAACTCTGTGCCCCGAGCTCCTTCAATAGTTGTCCGTTGATCAAAAAAATGTTGGGCAAACCCCTGGAGTTCGCGCCACGTGGTAACATATGGAAAAATGCCAGATACTGGTGACCCTATCAACGATGGGTGGTCCGTGGACGATACCGACTCATGTCTTCTTAAATGCTACACCATGTAGTCTTTTCGATTGGTCGATAAATTACCAACGGGATAACGATTCCTGCACAGAACTATAGAATGCGCTTAAGAGGGCAAAAAGAGCTCAGTACTGGTAGCTGCTTATGTACTACTGTTTGTTTTTGTGATGCACGGAGACGTCCTCTTCGAAGTCTGTAAAAGCCTTATATTAGAAAACAAGAGCTTGGAATCTACGATGGTCATTCCGAGTCGGAATTAATTCGACCGGGGAACTTGCTACACCAAAATTTTCCGCCCTGCGAATCTTTGAGAACTCACGGACAGTAGGATGCAAAGCAATCTCTCACCACCTAATCCGTACCGCATACTATCACATGAGCCTGCAAGCGAGCTACTGTACGCACACCAATCGATTGAGAGAGTCCGAGTTTGAAGTTTTGTAATGGTCGTGAGGGAGGCGACCTGGAGTTTCCTGACCAAACTTGAAGGATATCACGGGTTAGGCTAAGTGATACAAAAGATGCCCTTGAAATCAGCCGAATCCCTGTGAAGAAATCACAAAGCTGCGATTCGTCTTTTCAGAGCAGAACTTCCTGTTCCAGTGACCCGAACTCGTGTCTCTCGCGAAGTTTGGTCGAAGCTGCGTACCTATCTTGCGAGAACCGAAACTTGGTTTCACGTTGAGAAACTGTGAGCCCATGAACACATGAGATCTTTCTGTCGAGTTCTTGGCCTTTTTCGCCTCAATCGGCCCGCCGTTCAGCTTATCTCAGACTCTCAGGTTTTTGACGCTTGGAGATTTTGTTAGATTTTGGTAGTCTTGACCACGTCAGCTTAGAAGTTAGTTCGTTCCGAGGCGATGTGTCTCTCATAGGTCGATCGGATAACGAAACATGCAGCGTGGTCATACGCGCTTCCAACACCCTCCCTTGCTCTTGACCACGACATCGGCCGCATCTTGTCGTCTTCGATTGCAATCGCGGAAGCTCTTCGCCCTCTTTCCCTGCCTTTGCATCTGTCCTTGGCTCTTCCTCCAATGGCCGAAGGAAAGCCTTACTTTGTTTTCGCCGCTTTCCCCAGCGAGTCCTCTCAATGCCTTCGGACTGTGAGTCTGGAGCGCGGGAAACCGTCTGGGGTCATTCTGTGAAACCAAAGACTACTTGACTATTTAGAAAAGTAAATATCGGAACAAATATTATTTTTCGATAGCGGACACGGTACTCCATCCTGGTTTTGCGCTGCTAGCACTTCATGTGCGCCTCGACGCTCCGCACCGACTCGGTTTCCAACGTTCACTCCCGGGATTCCTACAAATTTTCACTTATCGTCCTAGTAGCTCTCTCCGCCGGTGCACTGTTCACTTAAGGGCAAGGAATGTTGCTGCCTTCCGGCGGCGGCGCCAGTCTTCGAACTTAGAGTTAATGGGCGGTTAGACCTTGCTTTCTACTGCTTTTGTTACTCGAGCCAGTTCTATACTCAAGAGTCTTCTTTTCAACGCACGAGAATCTCTTTCCAAGCACTGGGTTCTCCTCCGGCCACGTACGATGTTCAAGACTGACCACCGTGCGTGTGGTGAGTGGAATGCCTTTGCCGAGGCCTGCTCATCCCCAGTGCCACCATAACGAAAGCCCCTGTCACTGCCATGCCACTGCCTAGCCCTACCTCCTCAACGTCGTTCACGGCTCTCCTCGAGCTCACCTCGAATACGCTCACGCATTCGACTCTTGCACATAGTTTCTGTCGCAATGTCAACACCTGACCTGATCATGGGGCATTCAGCCCCTCCATCTCAACATTCTTCCGATGCTTCACTGGGGATCTCTGCCCCTTCCATTCATCATTTTCAGGCTTCCATCATCCATCCAACCTTGTTAGCGGGTTAAAGTTAATGAACTATTTCCGGTTTGAATCGTGGCGGTTGCGAGGTCTAGATTCAACTCATTCTAACTCGCAACGCCGTGTTTCATTCATTTGAGTGATTTGAGAGAGTTTCTCCGTCGGAGGAGAGTTTCGATCCCCAGCATGATTCGCTATCGAAGTTCGAGTTTGAATGAAAACAAGATTCCGAATCCGACGATCATCCTTTAATCCTCAATGGTGCTGTCATCGACAATGATCGGCTCTAGGTATAAATATCATACATGGAGAGGGCGATGAACGAAGCGTTCCGTATTCGAATCAGTTCCATGCAAAGTTGTAATCTTCACGGTCAGGATTCCCGGGGGCCGACTTTGTGGTAACGATATCAGCGTCATGGAGTCATTTATCTGGAAGTTCACGTTCTCGTTGCTGGCGAGGAGGGTGATGCTTTTTACAGTACCGACGGTTTTGGAATTCAGACCGCCGACCACCACGGTATCTTTCGGTTTCAGTATCGTAGCGTACACGGCGTTGTTTTTTGTCGTGTACCAAACATTGGGATTCGTGGTGTCGTTCTGATGTACCCAAGGTCGTGATCCATAAATTGCCTCGCCGTTCACCTTCAACCATTGCCCCATCTGACGCAGGCGTTCTTTGAAAATGGGTTCAATGGTTCCGTCTTTCCTCGGTCCTATATTCACGAGTAAATTACCGTTGCAGCTGACAGTTTGGATGAGCGTCGTCAACAGTTCTTCCGTGCTCAAGACATCGGCGAGATTCATCTGTCGCCTATAACCCCACGAGTCACGATCGAGAGTCATCGCGTTTTCCCATTTGTGGGGTAAAAGCACTCCAGGGTTGTAGCGATCTTTGCAGTTGTAGAAGTCTCCGTGTTTGCAGCCGACACCGATTCCCCAGCGGTCGTTCATCAGAACCTTGTCTTTCACGGGACTGTCGTTGTAAAGCCAAGCCAGGAAATTAGTTGCATTCCAATAAACGTCGGGGGCTTCCCAATCCCCATCGGACCAAATAACTTCAGGCTCGTAGTCGTTTACCAACTGGTATAGCTCCGGCATTGCTTTTCGTTCCACGAAGTCCTGGGTCAGGAACCAGTTTTTCTTGTCCTGAATGTAAATCGGGTTGAACCATTCGAACAACGAGTGGTAAACTCCAAAATGCAGTCCTGCTTCCCGTGTGGCCTGCGCGAGCTCTCCAACGAGATCCTTGCGAGGCCCAACGTCCATGGAATTCCAATTGAAAGACGTTGGAGAGGGCCAAAGCGTGTATCCCTCATGATGTTTCGAAGTCAGAACTACGTACTTTGCTCCGGCGTCGTTGAAGAGTTCCGCCCATTGAGTCGCATTGTAGAATTCGGCGGTGAAATCTTTCGCGAAATCAGCGTAGGTGAATCCTGGCTTGTAGTTTTGTTTCATGAAGTTGGCGATGTCTTTGTTACCTGATTTCCAGTATTTCCAAAACCACTCTCCTTCATAGGATGGCACCGAGAACAATCCCCAATGGAGGAAAATTCCGATTTTCGCCTCGTCGTACCATGTCGGCGCCGGGCGCGTGTCCAATGACTCCCATGTCGGAAGATATCGCCTCGCGCCAAATGCTTTGGTTGTGATGCTCAAAAGAAGCACTGCTCGTAACAACATGCTTCGACGATCGTTGGCACTGCTTGGATGCCAAACAAATATTTTTTTGGAAGATCTGCGGCAGCTCTCTTAACGAGCGAGGGCACAAGACACCTAATCTCGACGATTCGATGCGCTACCCACAGCTAGCTGGCTTATGGACTCAAGAGATCCACCGTAACGGATATCGATCTAAAGAGATCCCGCAGTGCATCAAAAATATTCAAAGACAGTTTCATCCTCCATTTGGACTCAAACCATGAAGACATCTGTTAGGTCCCATCTGATTTGAAGTTTCCATTTGATGCATTCATATCACATGGGGAACTGGAGGTCGCGTCGCTCCCTCCAACAATGGAAACGAAGTGAGCGACTTAATGTTTAAACATTTGTGAAGCGTATGGGGATATGGTTGTCTTTCGGTTCGACTAGGCGACCACGATCATGTGCCACTTCTTACATTTGTATATGACGATTGCTGACGAGTGATTCTCTGCTTACGAAACCATTCTCCGAAAGTCCCTCACACAAATGGACGCGGTCCGTCTCGAACGAGAGAGTGCACATCAAGTAGGAGCTGATGAATTCCAAGAAATTATTTGAAATCGCTATAGATTGCGATTGAATCGCATGGATTGGGACGCGGACAACCCTCCATGAAGAATCGTTCCGCGCTCTGAAGCCATGGACAAATTTCCATGTAGAATGTTCAGGGAAAGTGACGGTCTTGAACTGAGTTCTCTGGTGTCGAGAACGTCCGAAGTTTGCGTCGAGAAGGCCAGAGGGTGATGGGAGCGGCCTAATGTGATGAAATTCAACCACGAGGGGAGATCTTCCGCGACATCAGTAAGACAGGATTGTTTTTTTCATTTCCATCTCACCGTTATCCACCAGTTGTGGACGGAATCGGAGTCTATTAAAGTTTGTTACTCCCGTGGGGTGGTTAGACGTGCTGAGGCAACGGAGGAGATCTACAGTACATAGCAGTCTCGCTTACCGGGAATCTTCCACGTAACATAAGAGAGGGGCATTCCAATAGGAGAGGTGCTTTTCGCACACGAAACCCCTCTGGAGGATTTTCAGTGCACTCTGAAGTACCCTTCTGGCTGAAACATTCTGCCTCTGAATCTTGGTTTCAGAAATCCTCGCGGAAACGAGGCGAATCGACTTCTCTTCTCCAACCAGGTTTACGCAAGGTTCTCACATCGAAGTCCCCTTCCTATGAATATAGGTGCATATTTCGAAGGGAATAATTCCAAAGGGACGCAAGGTGGGAAATGGGGACATTTTGGAGCATACCGTTCTTGAGTCGAAACAAACAAGCTGCCTATAGTCGAGTTTTAGCGCTTGTAGCATGTGGGGCATACCACAGTTACAAGGGGGCTATCCTTTCAATGAAACTCTTGGAGCAATTCCCCTCTCAGGGATTCGGCGCGGCCCTTTATGCTCAGCGTATTGGACCGACGGCTGGAACGCTGATATGATTTCTCAGCGCATGCAAACAAAAAACACTTTCTGACGCCTCCCTCACATACAGGTACGTTCACTAGAGTCGACTCCATCATACATTAGAACAACCGTGGAATGAAGCCAGAGACCCAATGATAGTGTAGAAGCTGCGGCCTGATTACAGGTTAGAAAGTGATCGAACACTTTTGTACTTGAAGCCTCGATACGATCCTCGGCACCAAGTGTGATGACGGCTGTGGACTATCAAGATACACAAGGAGACGTACGCGTGATGATGTCACCTGTGCTCCTGCTGAAACTGATTTCGATTCTACCTGAAAGTACTGTGATACACTTTTGTTCTGGGAGTGACAGCATCCCTCAATTTTTCAGAGAAATACCTCATCAAACATATTCGGACGTCAGCCTCATCGGGTGGCTCAGTGGTATGTAGTTCGAATCGCGCTCGCGTTTCATCATCTTCGTGCACTCTACTTTGACGCTTGCAGATTTCAAGCAAATGGAACTGCAGAAAACCAGTCTTGTTCTAACCCGATGGATTTTCCCGAACCTCATCCAAGCGCAACTCCCAGCGGTTTCGCCGGAACTTTTGTGTTTGCTGTACGTTTCCTGTGAGGACGGAGTCGATACAGCTGGGGATTACCACAACTGCACCCAACGCAAGTGCCTGCGCAGTGAAACTTTGAATGAAATCGACGAGTTCAATATGAGTTCGTTGATTTGCGTCTGTTTCCGCGTAGAATGCTTCGAGTACAATGTTGGGACTGAGATCCAAGCGAAATTGCAACGTTTCAATCTGACTCTGAAATTCCACTTTGTTCGCGACATGGTCGACGATGCGATACGAGATCTCAAATTGCGTCGCGCTGACATCGCCCTCTTCGTTTACGGAATCAATTACGATCGCTTCCGCCGAATCACGTTCGGTCATCCTGCACAAGTGACCGAATCACGGTTTGCGATGTCAACTGAAAATGTCCGAACGTCAACGATGTTTGGATTCGTCAAGTTGCTCGACCCATCCAGTTGGGTTCTCTGTGTAGTGTTCTGTTTTGTTTCGATCGTCGTGCTACAAACAGCCACAGGGAAGCCCGAAATCAAAATCTATGTCCTGGCGTCGCTGCTCCTTCAGCCGATCAAAGAAGATCTCTTCCGCCCGTTCCGATGCTCCGTCGT
This sequence comes from Neoseiulus cucumeris, assembly GCA_021527715.1. NCBI lineage: Eukaryota > Metazoa > Arthropoda > Arachnida > Mesostigmata > Phytoseiidae > Neoseiulus > Neoseiulus cucumeris. Next base: position 980,841 of record JAJSRV010000041.1, on the reverse strand, counting down.
TCTGCTTTTCATCAGTCTTCTGACTTTCTCTCTGCTGGTTCCAACCACGTTGAGGAACATGCTGACTTCGTCGCTGAGCGTTCCCTGGCTACTCACACTGAACTCCGTTGCAGAAATAGATCGAGCCCTTGCGACCAACGCTGTGGAGTCTTTCTGCTTGTTCCGCGACGACTACATCTACAGAGAAGTGAACTTGCACTCTTCGAATGACATTCTGCGCCGACTCGCTCAGCTACGAGGCACGCGTCGACTGATCATTTGCGACAAAGACGTGGATTGCGTGCTGCTCGCCGCGAATCACAATCGCATGGCGTTCCTTCAAACGCTTCCATCAAATTCACTGTGGGCGAAATTCGAAGGATTCCGGTACAGCACTCCGGTCATGCCGCCCTTATATGGATCGTTCATGTATGCCCCTGACCATCCTTTGAAGGTGAATTTCCTTCGGGTTTCCAGAACATTGTTCGAAATCGGAGTCATCGACGGTCTCAACAACCTGTTTCGCGAAGACTTTCTCGTTTCTACTTCCACGAGTCAGGAGAAGCATCCTCTTGTAGTAGAAGACATTGTTCTCTTCCTCGCTATTCTCGCAGGCAGTTACGTTTTGGGGTTCGCGTTGCTTTCGGTGGCTCTTCTGAGAGTCTGGTGCGGAAAATTGGCCGAGTAAGAAACGCAAGTTGGGCCGAACAATGTCTGAAGTTGATGTCACGTTGTGACGGTGCACTTGGAACACTCCGCTACATTCCGTACCAGGCAGGAAAACTGCGGATACTGGTGTTGTTGGAAAGGATTCCATCAATGTTCGATTCTCTTGCTTTTTGAAGATGCCCGAGGGAGACCAATAGTCGATATTTTGGCCTGTGCAATAAATTTCGTCTTGGGAACATGAAGAAATGAGATTTGTTGAGAATTCAGAAAGTTCCGTTCATTCTGTGTCAGCAGTGGAGGCAGGGCCGGCCCTTGAGCGGATGACGCCCCGGGCGAGAATTCTGGAGCGCTCCATCTTGAGGAGGAGAGTTGGAATTTCCTTGTAAAAGAGTCCAAGAGTCTGTCGCTCATCAAGGAGGAGGAGTTCTTCCCAATACGCCCATAGTTCTTTCCTCACCCAAGCACTGTCGACCGCGTTATAGCTCGAAGAACAAGAAATGTCGTCAGGGCACGAGAGCTCATCGTAATATCAAATCCTTAAGAAATTAACCTTTTTCTACATAGATCAGATGGATGGGCAGGATGGTCGCGTCCGGTACCAGAAGGGCGTCTGGTGCCAGAGGCCGAATGTGCATCCGGACGGCATCATCGCTGTTTCAAATCGCGACCAGTGCCGGCTCTCTGGAGATGGTTCCCATGGTTGGCACCTTGTTCAGACATTTGCCCTCGGCAAGCATCTAGTACCGGGAGAAGAGCTCTTCTCAAACCGGCTGAGCGAAGTCCTCTGCACAAGACTTCGGAGAGAAATTCCTCCGTGTGTCAGAAGTTCGAGTCTGTGAGTCAAACGTGCGAAGCTGAAGCGCCCCCAGAGCCCTTGCGCCCTGGGCAGTCGCCCGGGTCGCCCCCCTCCCTAAGGCCGGTCCTGAGTGGAGGCCACTTGCGGTGCAAAACCGCCACCCATTCAAATCTTGGAGCCTGGAAAGCAAAAGCAGAGACCTCGGTATCAAGAGTTTTGATGGCCATGCCAAGTTTGAGTACGTGCGTACGGTTGTGAGCATCCTGGAACAAGGATTCGAAAGCCGTGAAACGCTCCCAGTTACTCTCTGGATCGGAGATCCAGTCGTCCAGTGGAGATTCTGGAACTTGTTTTTCGTAGTTTGTGCTAAGGTCAGGAGGTCCACGAGTCTTTTTTCATGTCAGAGTGGGTCCACGAGGGGAAAACGCCGAAGGTTAGCAGCAAAGGCACTAATCAAGAGGTGGGGAGGCGTTTCTGCGTGATGAGCTGTTTGAACACAACATACCACGGTGGCCCGGAGAGCTCTTATAATTAACCAATCAATTGATACATATGTATAACCGAGGTCAATATAATCGAGGTTGTAGTGCATGACTGTGCCACGTCGAAACGGGAGAAGTTTATGTACGTAAACCAACTTTCACTGCTCCGACACCTTTCTTAGTGGTGGAACGGTTGCGACAGAACAGAGGAACACAATTCGCGTTCTGTGCGGGATTCCCACTGGAGATCGGTTTCCCAACCGCGACTTTTCGACTCTCCAATTCCGAAGGATATCTTCTTCCGCAAGCATTCCTCTCCTTCGCAAGCATAAATCCCAGCTTTAAAGTTTGAAACTCCGGAGGTTTTCACATTGTTGGATGAACTCCTGCAATTTGGAGAAATCGTTGCCATTGTTCAACTCCAATTTCAATGTGCGAACCTTCGGGTTTCTCAATCGACTGAAAGCAGAAGACTCGAGGCTACCACCAACGAGAGTGTTTATTCTCGAAGGTAATTAGCTCAAGTCTTTTAGATCGATTAGACCAGCCGAAGCCAAGGGCGCGACTCCGGAGGATCGTTTCGCACAGAGTTGCTCCAACTTGAGCGTCTTCAGAGCTCCCGTGAACTCGTCTTCTTAGGGTGTCGATGCGACGACGGTTTCGGGTCTCTGGTTCTCCCGCGGAGGAAGAAGCAAATGGAACACGCCACAACTTTCAGCGATGGCGATTAGATGCGCGTTTCCCCCGACTGCGTGCGCGCAGTCGATCTCAACAAATTGAGCAATTTCAAGCTGTGAAGCCTGTGGACAGTTAAGCGACGAAGGGAACCGATTGTACGCATTTTACCGAGACCGAGTATGCTTCAAACTCAGTGGCGGCGCCAGCGGCAATGCTAAGCATGCTCTAGCTTCCTAATTTAGAAAATTGGGAAGCTTAGCTTCCCAAAGTTCAAGGACAGGCTGCTGTCGATTGAAAATTTTCGAGCTGCATCCCTGTGATGATGGGTAGCCGTTCGGAATCGCAGTGGCGACAGATCTTCTCAAGTCCAAGTCTGGACGAGTTCGTCGTTTCGCAGGAAAGATCGCAATAGGTTCAGCATAGCTGCCGTTGGACACCTATACACTGATTTTCCCCCAAGGCGCTGGTCAACACAGATTCGAATCCTCTGGATGCTGTTAATCGCAGAGTTGCCTCCAAGAAGCAAGGTATGCGCGGTTCGAAGTCTTCATCAAAGTTTTCACTGAGGTCGCGATCACTGATTGGCATCGAGCAATTGAATGTGTTCCAAATCGCGGAATTAATCGAAACGGAGTTGCTGCGTGTCAGAATTGCTGGAGAAAACTAATTTGTTCCTAGATCCGCTTAGAAAATTGGCGCCTCGACTGTGACAATCGATGAAAGTTTCACTTGTTCATTCGTGCACAGTTTCATGCAAGATTGTGAGGAAAGGATGACACGCCGTATTCTCTGTGAGGTCATGAAGATGACACTGTTTATTATTGTTGATAGATGCTCGATACTCTTCATGAAGATAATATCGAATGTGAGCAGGACCCCAACGATCTCATCAATTCATCATATTGACTCAAAATATTCGAAAGCAAGAATTCTCAGGCCTAAAGTCGCGAGAAAAGAGTTTTCGAATTTCAGCTTCCCAGATGAAAAATGCTGGCGCCGCCACTGTTCAAACTGTTGCCACTTGTGCTCCTGGTAGGGAAATACTCGATTCCTATCCTTTTCCACCATCTTGGCACCGCCGAGGATTCCTTACTTGCCAAACTTCAGTCGCCAGCCACTCCCCCGGCTTGACAGGCCCTTGAAATGGGAACGAATCGGGTGAGCTTATCACAATGTGACTACACCCGGTACTCAGTTCATACAATCAATGAATATTTCACCCTGTTTTAATGCTGGCAAAATGTCCACCTCCATCGAAACACGGTTTCGGTGTTCTCTAACCCCGGCTGCTATATTCACCGATCTGATTATCAAGTACGCCCGATGATTCACATCTTCTTGCAACCGATTTCTTCCTTTCAAGTCACTGTTCTACTTTTGCTTGCCGCCTCGGTGCGGTTCGAATGCTTGCTCTCCCCACCGACAATCTCCGCTAGACGCCGCGCCGTTTCGTAGCAACCGAGCCAGCCGCTGAGCCGCTGAAACGGCGGCCAACGGCGCTCTGAAAATGCGTTCATTCCCACAACATCCGCAGTCGAAAACAAAGAAGTGCCAAACAGAGTCCGTCGACCACCGGGTTCTGATGTTTGTGGAAAATTTTTGATTTGAAAGCCTCTTCAGGACTCGATGAACACCCTTTTTGTTTAATTACTGAGAATTCATTGAGTTAGACTCAAGCCCACAATGACGGTAGGCCCGCTTTCGCCGGAGAATGAAGCCCTGGTGGACGAACCCGCCAAAGGAGATATTCTCGACAAGGAAATCTATGAATCGAAGTCCGAAAGAATCATGAATGCTGTTCGAATTCGAGATGTCCTCGCTCTGAAATGTGCCGCCGCAGAGCCGGGAGGCTTGCTCGAAGATCGCTTGCGGAAAAAATGCTGGCCCATACTTCTGAACATCGATCCCGATTCCCCAGTGGAAGCGCCGTCACAGGAGGAAGTGGAAAATCATCGTTACTATCAACAGGTATGTCTACGCAAGCTCCTAGGGAGATGTCCTGATATCTAGACTACCGTTCTCTTGCATCAGAATCGAATGTTCTCTTGGTTTCTCCGACACGTGATGAGTCACTCGGAACGTCCGCGCCTTGCATGCGAGAACAAAATCTTCGAATGTCATTCTCGAGACCAATCCGCAATCTGATTCGAAGCAGCTGGATGTGGGGATCGAATAGCTCTTAATGTCTCCGATGAACCACGGTAAATGGCTCAAAGATTCACCCCAGCGTGAATTCGACATCCACCTGATTGATCTGTCAGCACATCCGGAACCTCGGCCGCTTTCCTCGTTCTTAATGTCTGAGATGTATGACGTCAAGATGTGCTCTGTAGAAACGTTGAATTGAAGGGTCTTCGTTGTTGATGTTGAAGAAGTGAGAACAGAAAACAAGATAACAACTATATTTTCGATGGAAAGCTCATCCTCAGATTTTTTTATCGAGTGTTTTGCAATGATCGTTAGTGAGCTCGATACGGAATCAAACGCTATCTACGCGAGTTCGCGAATTAGCGTCCTCTTTTTGAAACGCTAAATCGCTCGCTCTTGATCATGGGGGCGACGGGGATCCCTCTCGAAGCGATTTCCTGTTCCTGTGAGACTGAAATCTCTGATAAGATGGATTTGGATTAACTTGAATAGGGGAAATGAAGTGGCAAATAATATGGGTGACTTCATCGTAACAATCTCATCATCGGAAGATTTTATTCTCAGCTATGAAAACTTTTGGGGTACGCGAAGAGCATCCGCACAATATATTAGGATTACGTGGATCCTTGACGTTTTTTCCGAATCCATGGAGTTCACTCCGTTCAACTCTTCCTTTTGAATTCCAGGTTTTGATGGACGTGGCACGCTCAATCAAACGATTCCCGCCCTCAATACCATCGGAAAACAGGATGAATCTTCAAGACAAGCTCGTCAATGTGATCATGCGTGTTCTGATCGAAAATCCTGACCTCCACTACTACCAAGGGTATCACGACATCTGCGTCACGGTACTGCTTGTTGTCGACGGGGACGAAGACCTAGCATTCCGTCTCATGAATGAGATTTCAAGAACTCGTCTCCGGGTGTACATGGAAGAAACCATGCAAGCGACGCAACAACAACTTCAGATCGCGTACTCGATTTTCGAAGCTCGGGATCCCAAGTTGAGGAAATTTTTGGAAAGTGCCGACTGCGGAGTTATGTTCTGTCTCTCGTGGTGCCTAACGTGGTTCGGACACGACCTGGAGAACTACTCGGAGCTGGTCCGTCTCTACGATCTGTTTCTCGCCAACGATGAGAAGATGTATCTTCTTCCGGTGTATGTTTCAGCAGCTTTGGTCCTGTCGCGGAGCAAAAGCATCCAGGAGGAAGAGTGCTCGCTACCGTCTGTTCACACGTACCTGATGAACCTACTCAACGATCTTGACGATCAAGGCTTGGAACTCGAGGATTGCATCTTCGCGGCGAAAAAACTCCATGCTGAGTACCCGGCGGAGCGACTGGAAGAGATCGAGGCTGAGAAACGTCGCCGTGACGAGCAGTATAAGAAATGGCAACGTTCCATAATCGGAATGACGTTGATCCGCCTGTCGCGCACGAACTGGAAATCGAGAAGCCTGGTGGGAGCCGTTCTCGTGTTATCAGTTGCAGTCGGATGGCAAATGTACAGACGCAGCATAACGAGTATTGCTCAGAATTGAAACCTTCTGCATTTCGGTTAGCAGCTGCGAGGTTGTTTGTTGGAATAGCGAGAGATTTATATTGTGTATTATAGACAAAGAATACATATGTAGTGTTCTGAGTCGTTGGCGTGCGGTCAAGTGTTTCTTCTCACTCTCTGCAACTCGAGCACGACGGATTAACTGGGTATTTTGTCAAAGATCCAAGATCAATACGAATGAGTGATCCATCTACTTCGGAGTTTTCGCTGACCCTTTCGGCGCTGGAAGATTCAGTGAAGTTACTCCCCGCTTGCAATAAATCGCACGGGAATCAGTATCGAAACGAAGGATTTTTCGCCGCCGGGTTGTTTGTTGAATAAAAGGTGGCCTATAATATTTGCAATCGCTCATTTTGATTCGTTTCCTAACGGGGTCCCCGTCCCGAACTCAGCAAGGTTCCCCGACGCAAGCGCAGAAAATACCTGGGTTTTGCGCTCTTCCCGTAAAACAGCGGCTAAAACTATTCCTGTCGAGAATGACAGACAATAACGTTGAGCTTTTGCGCACGATTTGTTCTCTGTATGCCGAGAATGTTGCTTCACATATTATCAAGTGTCCATGTACAGGCTGAGCAGCGCAAAGACAGACCACCGTAACTCTGAAACAAGTAAGGACAGCATAAAAGTTGGCGAGCTTAATAACGAAGAGATGATCAGCAGGGAACGCCTTTAAGGATGGTCTCCACGATCAGTATTCGTTTAGCGCTGACATTTTCCGATTCCAATCGGATCATCCCACTCCGATTCGGCTCTTCAGTTAACCAAAATTGTGTTACGGGAGGGCCTCTGAGGAGATACTGGCACTCTGATTGCTGGTCGAGACATGACGGATCTCGATGTCGCCATCCTCGTCTCTCTCAGCCTAGATTCCCCGTTCTCCCAAGATGGTGATCCGGTTGGTGATCAGCAGCTCAGCAGCAAGATCAACGATGAACAGCATAGTTGGAGACTCCTGCTTGCACTTGAATGGATCGGCGGCAACGTATCCCGCGACGGTCGTAGAATTGGCCACGGTGGTCTACTTCCATGATCTACAGCCGACCGCACTTTCGGTTATCATCAGACATACGCCGGTCACTGATCTCCTTGTCTATGTATCTGATTCCCAGCTTGCATCGCAGCGAGGTGGTCTCGTTGTTGACCTGAAGAATAAACGATTCCGTACTCTGCTGTCCCTCAAACGTAGCTCAACATCTTTCCCGCGTAAGTCGAATGATCATTTGAAGGACACTCGAGGGATTGAAACAACTGGTTTTCAATGAACGCAGGTTCCGGTCAAAACGAGCTCCACAGCACCAAGGATCAATTGGTGGAGGTTACTGACTCTCTGCAAAATGGAAATTTCCCGTAACGGTCGTTGTTGATGCTCGGTCGACTAAAAAATAGATACGAAAAGGTACGACCGATCTCAGGTCATATGACTTGGCAATCTCAAACGTAGAGTCGGACTCGATTGAAACAGTTCCTCTCTCGATAGAGTGATCAGATCTAGATGAGAAAATTACGATGTGAAGTGAAGGCTTTGCGATTATTCTGAGATGCCAAATTCAGGTGACGAGATGGTCGTGACGTCGAATCGCATCAGTCAAGTCTCAACATCATCAAAACACTGATCGAATCAGTAGATTACTCAAGGTGGTTCTTCGCGGTAGAGGTATTCAGTTCAGCTTATTCCGCAAAGATGGCGGCAATCTAGGACTAAACATCAAAGGAGCATTAGTCAAGTCAGTGAATCCCTGAAGGAAATCACTATCAGGAATGGTGTTTGATTCTTCTGATTCTGTAAGGCTTCGGGTTGACTTCATGTAATATTTATTATGAAAGGAAATCTTATCTAGGCTGATCAACCATTCCCTGATTTTTGTGCAGGATCTCAGTTTCACGCCTCTCCCCCCCCTTCTTCTGAATCTGCTTTTGGTCCGACCAACCAGTCCACCCGTGGATAATATGGTCGAGGTAAGGATGTAAAATCTATGATCCGATTTTTATAGTTTGAGAAACATTGACTGAGAAACCTTGTGACTGCTTCCTGTTGATTGAACTCCGTGTGGAGCATTCGACGATGGAGGTAGAAATGCCGTCCAACATCCGGCTTTCCCGAAATTTGGTTGGATGACCCGAGAGGCCCTTATATTCGTGGAGAAGAGTCAAAGTAGGCTCGCTCAGCTTCCATTTTTCAGCTGGACCATAGGACTTTGAGATGAACAGTGGCGTAGCGAGGAGGGGGGATGGGACGGAGGGGTCGGTCCGCCCCGGGAATCCAGGTTCAAGGTGTTGGGCGACGGGGGGAAATTCCTCAAATGCTCTCCGTTTGAAATTCTTTCAAGCTCATTCGAAAGCTGGAGGGCCCACGAGCTGACATTTGATCTTTTGGCGTCTATTCAATATTCAGGGGCACGGAATAAGCCTCGAAACTTCTCACAGGAGGCATCGGATCGTTAATGAGCCCCGGGCGTAACATCGGGTCACTGTGCCACTGTACAATCGAAGTCCTCGATATTTCACTTGCAGCGGAATCGGCAATCATTTCAACTATAGTTTGGTTTACCAGCATAGTTAGTAAAGCTTCACGGTACACGCCAGCTTTCAAAGCTCAAAAACCGTGAGGGCTCTGAAGAACAGTATTTTCGGAAATGTTACTTTTTCCTTAAATGTTTCCGCGACCAATCGTTCTTTCCATGCGAGAAGATGAGAAAAGTGTGATCGTTACCTAGATTTCGCATGTTCGGCCTCTTTTCCGCAGAGATCATCATCGTCGCAGGTCGAGTGGTCTGCTGTCGAAGATTATTTTCGTTGGCATTTTGAATGATATCGAGTGATTTCCCGTGACCTGTTGCTCCCTTTCATTCGGAACGTATGTTTCGGATGCCGTTCCTCCCGTTCCATAAGGGGTACCGATCAATCACTACTCCGTCCCTCTGAATCGCAGGTTGTCGCTGCGTGCTGGCTTTCGTGGACGGCGTTCTGCATCTAGCGCCTCAATTTGGTTGGACCTAGGGGCGCATCTAACCGCCACGTAGGAACATAAACAAGCCTTACATAGCTTGGGGTATTCGTGTGATCAGTTTTCCAAGGGCTTTCTAGGCCATTATACGCCGACGCAGGGTGCTGCCGTGCACTCTTGAAGGCGCAGAGCGGCTGTTGCGCCGTGAACGTTCGACGAAGACGTCCACTCGTTTCGGTGAGTCCCGTAGATCTAGCCGTAGAACAGTCTGAATCAAAACGGAAGTATTTAAGTCGCTCTCGATGTCTCCAACTCCGAGCATATGACTTCGTTCGACGAACGTTCATCGTCTTTCGTGCCCCACTTTCCAACGTCCGAACGTGCATGTCCAGTTTGTGCTCTTTTCGGATCCTAACGATCATCCGACGGCCGCTTCTGAGTCAATGCAACTTTGATACAGGAATCCTTCTGGAGGAGTCCTTTTAAATTTATGATTTTAAAAAAAAAATAGTGAAACGCTGAGGAACGGATTTCTTAGTTTGTTCAGAGGAGCAAAATACTTTCGCGTAGTGAATTGACGGCAGCGTTTTCCCGGACGCCACTGGCTGCGATCTGAGCGACGAGAGTGTGTGTGAGTGTGTCAAAGGCGAGCTGGTCTTTCGTAAACGAAGTGACCAACCAGCGGCATGTGTTCATTGAGCTCATAGCCATTGCTGTGCGATAAGCCGATAAAACGAGAGATCAGGCCTCAGGACATGGGGGGCTGGTGTTGTTTTTTCACCCGATGCGAAGCCGCCTGCTCTCCGGGAGGCATGGGTTGGGTCATTCCCGAACGACGCGACGCTGTGTGAAAATTATCAGCTGCCCTGTCGTACATCGTGTCCCCTTGGTCGGTGTCCTTGTGAAGTTTTCGATGGATCTCTTTTATTTCTGGAAAAATTCGCCTAATTCCGTAACATCTTGATCGCGGAGCTTCGGCCATCGGAGTAGCATGCACTCACCATGATTTTGCTAAGTCGGTCGGACTTCTTTCTGGATAAAAGATTCAGTTTGGGACGAATTGCTGTGCATCAAGGAGCAACCGCTTGATCTACGGAAACGGCCATCGCTGCTTAGTGCGAGGTGTGAGGCAAAAGCGCAAGGTTACGATACGATTTGCCGCATGAAGGCTCTTTTTTTCGTTCCTTATCGTCGAGGAAGTCGCAAATGATCGGTTCATAGTGGTTTTCTACTTTTCCGTGACGAACGAAACGATTTTGATCCAGTGACGCTCTCGCAGCGGCGTTGCCGACCTCAAGATTGACTAATTTCGTACTTCGAGTAAAGCGAAGACTCCTCAGATCCTTAGTTGAGGAGCAGGCGAAAGTACCATGGATTCATGGTGCTGCCTCAGCTCCCCATATGTTGGACGCTGGTGGCGAATTGTTGTCCTGGTGTTGTCGTGGCATGATGAACTCGAGAGAACAAACGGCCTCTCGTTTCGAGATTGGACGGAGATACCTCAAGGCTCTCTCCCTACTGCGACAACTATTACGACGATTGTTTCGTTCTCTAGTGGCATCGCCGCTGACGCTAGCTGGGAGACGATAGAAATAAAGGAGAAAATCACAGAATTTCCGTCGTAATGGTCCACACACTATGATACGGATGACCTTGGGAACGTTAGGACGTTGGTTACGAAGCGGTTAGCGGCGAGCGAGCTGACGTCCGCTTGGGTCAGACAAAATGCTAGGAAACCAAGAATCCCTGGCGGCTACAATGAATTACGAGAGCGCCCCGTTGGAACGAGCATTAACGAAGCTTTGATCTACTTTGAGTTCAGTGAAATCTTACCGCGGGAGTACAAATTTCGTTTCTCCACATGCACACATGAATTGACCTATGCCGAAGTTGAGTGGAAGCGCGTCACATTTCATGATCATGATCCGATTCTCATGTTTCGTTGGCGATATCAAAGATGTTCCACGTGATGTCGAGTTGAATCGAATTCGAGATTCATTTAGCTACCTGTTTGACACTCTTGAGTTTACGGGGAGAATGTGTTACCTGTCTTTCCCAAAGCGAGAAGCTGAAACAAAGTGTTCAAACATTTCCATGGGAAGGTATCATAATGTTTGAGTGGGCCGAAAGGTTTGAATAAACCCCTAGGTGAAAACTCTTCACCGCTTCACCGAACGATGGGCGACATTCTTGGGAAAAGCTCCTTCGGGGCTGTGTTTTTAAGGACGGCAGTCTTACTCTCCCGTTTTGTTCTTGCATTTCCAGAGTGATTCAGACGTATTTGACGGGAACCATGGCTACTGATGAAGCTGCTGAAGGAACGGCGGTCACCATCATCCAGTCGATGGAAACGGAGGAGGAAGATCCGGACGGCGGCGTCGCCGTCAAGGTCTTGGATCTGCCCCTTGTGAATCCCCCGATGCTTCGAGTCAATACTGAGCCAATACTCGACGACGAAAGCATGGAGATTGATCAAACGGCGGAAAGCTGCACTGGAAACGACACCGATCTCAAAGGAGAAAAGGCAGAGAAAGCTCAGAAACCCGATCACGATGACGAGGTCGAAACGCCTGAGAAGACAGGAACGATGGACGAATCTTACAAAAGCGTCGAGAAATACTAAGGAAGTACGACGTCACGTGAAGAGGAGGCCGCCACAAAGGCTAATAAGCTTGAAAATACCCAAAAACTCTAAAAAGATGGAACTGTCGACAAGGTTGAAGACGTTGAGGAAGCTGCAGAGATTGAAGACGCGGATGAGAAGATCGAAATCATAGACAAAGTCGACTTGACATCAGACGAGGCCGAAAACTCGAAGATCGTCGAAGCGACAAAGAAAGGCGGCAGAACTAGTGCTATCGGAATCGATGAAGACGCTGACGATGTTGAAATGTCCGACGACATCGGGGACAAGCTCAAATCGAGAGTTGCTTTGACGGCACCTCCGCTGGACGACGAAGACACCATCGACAGCAGCGGAGGACACGCGGAAGAGCAGTCAACAGAATCGGGAACGGAGGTCGCTACGAAGACCGACGCGAAAGATGGTGAATCATCAACGAGGGAGTCAGCAACGAAGACGCCGACCCCCACGCCACAATCCGACCCCGAAGACGATCCCCCCAAGAGTGAAGCCTCGGTTGAAACTGCGGACGAAAGCAACATCGAAAGCCACAAAACAGAGAAACACAAGTCGAACAAGTCGAGCGGCGTCACATCCACCGACGATGAAGACGGCGCCCACAGCACGGACAATCCATCTCAGTCTCCTCGCGATAGAGTTTCGGATGCTAGCAGCAGTAGTCCCAGCAAAAGCTTCGAGACCAGCTCCGAACACATGAAAATGAGAGGGAGACTCCAGAAGGAGCTGCGCAAATTGGGCATCGACACCCTCGACTCGAAACCCGACGAGGCCAATCCCGAAGAGGAGGACAAACCTGCCGGTCGGCCATCTCGTAATGCTGCGCGCGTTGCTGCCCGCAAGATTACGAATGTCGTTGCTAAATCCAACATGACGATGGAAAGCTTAGCGGCAAGCGACGGCGAGGATTATTCGGGTGACGGAATTTCGACTCGACTCGCGGCTCAGAAGAAGGCCGCAAACAGGAAGAAGCTCACCTACGTTAGCGGACGTAAGTACTCTCAGCCTATTTCCTCGAAGTCACGATTCGGACGATTCCCCTCTTCTAATCTCGATTCTCTTCGTTCACAGAGAAAGCGCTGATAAACAACGACCTCATGATGGACTGCATGGAGGAAGCGTTGGCGCCATGTCAGATCGACGCGTTCAGGAACGCCGTGCACCACTACAACACCATCACGAACCAAATCCACCAAATGCAGAAACGAAAACTCCAGATTACTTTTAACAATCGACCGCTTACCAATCAGGAGTACGATCTTATGATGAATTCGACGAAGAAAGACGACGAGAAGTACAAACTCGAGACGGCCACGTCCAAAGTTTGTCGAGGAGGATGGAGTTTGGTCACGGTGCAGCGTCTCGGCGCAGAACAGCTTCGGCCCAACATCGTCATGACGCAGTCGGCCCCGTTCGGAGATCTTCCGGACGAGGGCGAGACCGACATGACCCGGCTCGAGGAGGAGTTCGCCATCCATCAATTGGACACGAACCCCGTACCTTTTTTAGTGAAACACAAATTCTTAAGACCCACGGTCGGCACCAAGAGCCGACACCTTGCTTGCGACTGTAACGCCGACACCGACATCAGCCCTGCCGAGTCGACGCTCGACGGGTATGTTTGGAAGTGCTCGAAGTGTTCGCGCACATGGAACATCCAGCGTCCGGAACAAACGCTCTTCAGTTGGTATGCTAAAATACCTCTCTACAAGTTTCTCAACGTCATCAAATCTTGGGTTCTGGCTCATTCGTGCGAGGAAACCGCCTCCTTGACGGGGGTCGATACCTTCATTGTTAGAAGCATATGGCGTAGTATACAGGAGCTGTGCCACAAAGATGTAATAAGAAGGATACTACCTCTCGGGGCGAGCGGCGATGTGGTCGAGGTCACCGCAGCCCACATGGACCCCTTCGTAGTTCTAGCCGCTCTCGACAAGAAGACCAACACTTTCCGAGCCAAGGTACGTGCCCACATTTGGACATTTGGTAGGTACATTTGTTCGCTTGTCCCCTCACTCCGGGAGATCTGATCGAGAATGTTACGGTATTCGCTTCTTTTCTAGGTGTTTCCAGCGGTAACGACATCTGAAGTGGATCTCTCCAAGGCAGCTAGCGCCTGGATTTCAAAAGACAGCATCATTGCCACAAAATCCTCCATAATGCGAACCACGTTCATCGAAGAGCAGAAGTTCGCGAAAATTCCCCTCTTGACAGAAACCTCGACACTCGACGAATTCTTGCTCATCCACTTGTCAGACCACTTCGGGAACTTCAGATTAGAGAGCTCACACAAACCGATTCTGGAAGGATTTTTGTACGAAATTCAATGGCGCCGAGCGTTCGGTCGATTCGGTCCCAGGGAGAGCTTCTGGAGAATGGTGAGAGAATCTCTCTGTTTTCTCGCGAGGTGTGAAACGAAAAGAAAAGAAGAAACGCCCCACGAAGTGACGAAAATCATTGTTTTTTTTTTCTTCTATTCAGATCGCTCAGCTCCTCCCAACTTCCCAAGAGGGAATGGATTTCCTCGCTCAGGTCGCGTCGCAGTTCGTGACACCGGGTGGACAGATCCCGTTGGGAGTTCGACAGCCGCTGATCGAAAGACGGAATTCAAATGATGACGTGGTGGTGATCCGAGACCAAGAGGAGGAAACAGTCGTCCTGGAGAACTACTACTACGCGAGTCGCGACGGCGAGCGACATGTACAAAAACACAAGAAGTACATGAGAGACGGCGAGATGTTCTTCAGGTGTCCCGTCTGCAAGAAAGTCGCCAAGAACAACATCTCCATAATGAAACACATCAGTATGCACCTGGAGAGCAATAGGGAGTTCAATCCCGATGTGTCCCACATGGTGAGCCTTTCAAATCCGTTGAATTCTTGAGAATCACGCTCGTTCTGACGAGAAAAATTGACCTCGATCCTCTTTGCAGTGCATTTGCCGTACCTGCTTCCGAGACTTCGAGACTCCGTACGACTGCCAAGTTCATGTTCAGCAAGTGCATCTGGCGGCTCCCGAGGGAGAGCGCCTCTGCTGTAAGATCTGCTCGCTGGGCTACACCGATGAAGAACAACTGGTGTACCATATGAAAACGACGCACACCGCTCGAGACATGCCATTTGTCTGCAAGATCTGCCACTACCGATCATCGTTCAAACACCATGTGTTGGACCACTTCCGGGAGAAGCACTCGGGCTGCAATGCGCTCCAGTGTCCCTACTGTCTCGAGATGTACTACTGCCAAGCGAAACAAGTCGTCACCGGCGTCCAGGGCACCACGAAGTTCTACTCGCACCTCTTCAAGCACATGAACAACACGCCGAAAACGTGCACTCAATGCTCGCTGCCCTTCATCAATCAGAAAGAGTTGCGAGCACATAAGGTCGAGTGCCACAACAAGAACGTTGTTGGCAAGGGCAAGATGACCGGCTGCGGCTGGAGTAGCGAGAACCCTGTCATCGTGAACAAACCGCGCAAGAAGCCCTCAAGTCCGCCCGCCAGCGAGAAGAAAGGTAATACTTGCTTCTGTCCTCATACCGGTATCTCGAACAAAATTTCATTCTAAATCATCTCGCTTTGCAGAAGAGGAGCCACCCGAGAACTCGGCGGACGCCAAGGTCAACTGGCTGGTGCCGTCTTTGAGGTTGCCCGAGGACGTCGAAGACTACGATTGTCGCGAATGTCTGAAGCCGATAACTCAGGAGCATTTCTGTCGAGTCCTCCGATGCACCGAGTGTCATTTCTTCACCTGCTGTCAGAGCAGCTTCACTGGTCACATGCTGAAGCAGCACGCTCAGAGGTTATCGACGATCCCGAGAACGATTCCGACAACTCCACTTCTAGACAACAAACAGAACCCTGAGAAGTTCGTGGGTCGTTGTAAGAAATGTGATGAGAAATTCGAAGACGGCAACTCGTTGGTGAAGCACCTCGTTCTGTCGTGCGGGGTCAACGACGGAGCGACAATCGAGCTCGGTAAGCGGAAGGCAGCCATGAAACACACTCAGGTCAAGCGGAGACGGGGTGCGGAACAAGAGGAGGAACACAAGTTCGAAGACGTTGTTGGGGAACCCTTCACAGAAGTTTTCAACACATCGTCTTCCAACTCGGTTGGCAGCACTCCCATCAAAACGAATGTACCCAAACAAGCCAAAGGTGAGCGATTCTTCTCGATTGGTAGTAAATCTTTCTTCCCATTCCACAGGACTTTCTCGCTAAACGAACCAATCGATGACGAATCTCACGACGTTTCCTTACTCCAGGTCAAAAATCAGGCGGCTCGACAGAAATGGTTCGTTTTCTCAACCAACTCGGTCTTCGGAACAGCTCTGAAAGTTGTTCCCAGTTCAAGGTCAGCTACGCGGGGCCGAAATGCGTCAAACAACAATGGATCAGCATGGGACTGGTGAGTAGCGTATTTCCGGGCTTGGACTTCCGAAAAACCTCAAAAGCTCCGACTGCGGCTGGATCGAATATTAACGCCGAGATGTGTTGTTTGTTATCTCTAGGTTCAGCAAGAGATCGAGTCCTCGAGCGAATCGGAAGACGAAAACGAGAAACCGGAGAAGAAAGAGGCTCGCGAAAAAGCGCGCAAGGAACGAGCGATAGGACTTTTACCCAAAACGAAGGAGACCGACGACGATCATATCGGCGAGGCCGACAGTCCACCCAGCTCTAGCTCAAGCGATTCCTCAGTCACTGATGTTGATCTCGATTAAAATCAAATTGGCCGCGAATTCACTTGGAATCCGGTAATTCACCCCAAACTCAAGCCAGCCCATCTCCGACCTCTTTCCTTCTCCATCCACATTCTCAGTTTCCCCCTGTCTTCAGAGAGAGCTTCAAAAGTCATCTTCGAGACCGTGTCGGCGACGCGTCACCGACCAACAGATGGAATTCGACGATGCCCCACGGTCAACCAAGTCGTTTTTAGGTTAACACGATCACCACTGTATCTCAGTGATTATCTCCTTCTCATATATATTGTTATAATCATCAACATACACACCCGAATGCAAGTCACTGGTTTCGGAGAACTTTGCGGGAACCATCTCGTCTGAGACTGTAATTGTTATTGTGATTCTTCAAATGATCGATTGATTGATTGATTGATTGATTGATTGATTGATGCTGTACGCATGATAAAAGGAGAACAATCGACGCGTCGGTCTCGAGTTGGTTGATCGAAACGGCATGAATGGAATCCGACGGGTACGAATGTGCATGTATGAGTATCGCGCTCACCGAGGTGTTTATGACGCACGACGCGATATTCGAAGGAGCGGCGAGGTTTTAGATCAAAACAATATATAATAGATAACTAGACAAAATTGAAAATATCATCATATTCTGAAAAAGAATATAAATAAGTAGTATGTACGGTACAATATATGAGACCGCTTGGATAATTCCAATGTCATCCTCAATGCGTGTGGCGTCGAATGATGGTGTGTGTGTGTGTGTGTCTGCTGTGTTCTTAAGAATGTCAAAGGATATGGAAGCGTGCGTGCAAGCGGTATGTGCACAGCTGAGCCCGTACGTGCAAGAATCTGTTGCGACGAGTGAAGTGCACTACCAATATGGAACTGTGCGGGAACCCAGCCTTCCCGTCAAGACAACGATTATATAGATATATATATATATATATGAGTATATATTGGATACGTATCGAGGACATGTAATTGGAAATTGTTTGTGGCATCAGGAACTCCGATGACAGCATCTGTGTCTCGCGGCTGAAGCGTGCGGCTGCGCACAGCGTCGGCAGCGGCGAAGACTTCTTGAGAACCCGATCGAGTCATGAGGCAGATGAGAAGAGAGAAAAGAGAAGGAGGTATTTTGTGAGTATCGAGTGGTTCGGGTGTTCGAACATCCTGGTCTTCATCTACTGCGAAGTTCATCGGAATCTGACGGTAGGATAATCTTTTTCTATAGACGAGTCAGTGCTGAAAACTACTCCTTTTCCACTGGTCCAGTTGCTGTACATAAGATTCTTCATAGCAGGTAGAGATCGTGATCACTCTCAAAACGATTCTGATACATATATCTTAAATAAATGTGGAGATGATCCAAAAGATTTGACGAAGCCTTTGTTATCGTTATTGGTTGGTGTGAGCGAGAAAATTTTAACATAATTGCTGCGGAATTCCTTCGAATCGACTCGGGGTTCGTACCTCCCGCGGTATACATAGTGGAAGACGTGCAATTCAGGTCGATATTGTGGAATGAGTTCTTGGCGTTTCGATGCTTCAGAGCATTCCAGAATTTCAAGTGATATTGGTGCATGGCGGGGGTGTAAATGACATTTCTGAAGTTCTGGCGTGTGGTAGTCTGGAAAATCTGAGGTAGCTGCTCTGGATACTCGAACGTCTCCAGAGCAGCGAAACTGTTTTCGTTCGAATGACAGGAACATCACGCGTCCGATTCTCACCTCGCAAGCGATGGCTTCACGGTGGTCTTTGCAGAAGACCAAAAGTTTCTGTGTCAAGTTACCCTGGATTGAATTTGAACGCTGTGTCGCGATGGAAACGTCGGTTAAAATATCATATGAGGTCTGTTCGAATGGAAGCGAAGAAGAACGATCGTTTCCCGCATTCTCGGTGGGATTGAAAGCCGAATTCATTCTTCGCCTGTAAGAGTGCGTCCGTTTGATTCAGATGGAATAGATATTTGTGTCGCGTTGGCCGTTCCCGCGGATATTATACACATTGTCTTGAGCATTAGTTCTTCGGGTTCTAGATGTGGGCAGAAAGCGTTCATCGTCCAAATCGCTCCGAACGATCAGGGTTCCGGTAAATACACAATCCTCTGATCCGAACACTCATGAATTGCTTCATCGAAATTGGCAACTTAACAAAGAGATTACTGCCCTGATTCCGTGGAAATAAAAATAAACGACGTTTGTGGTTCGAGGAACAAACAGCATTTTGCTTGAAGCTCGATTTCGATTTCCCGACCTCGAGTCGATTTTCTGGGAAATCAAAATTAATAAATCTGGAAGCTTTTAACTAGCTTGATGTGGGCGCCTCGGAAGAAAGAGCAATCTGTAAAGTCGCTCCTCAAACGATAAACTTCATCGCCCAAATTGTGGAGGTTGTTTGAATTTCTCCTCCAAACTAGTGGCAAAGACCAAATCTGTGGTGAAGATCACTGATAATGATGAGAAAATCGATCGTCGAAGGTGGCAGCAATCCATCATTCGCTCAAAGTGTGAAAATCAACGCAACTTCCTTGAGCTGTAAGGTCCTGACTACGAGGTGTATGAGGAAGGGGCACGGAAAAATGTTCTACATATCCGCGTGTTCACTGAATCGAGCCCTGACTGTAGCTGCTTCCGATATCCTTCGAAGTTTAGATGCAAGGTGCACTCAACTCGCGAACGCCACGATTCGCACGCAAAGTACATCGGTATATCGCTTTGCCAAAATTCCCCAAACGACGGCGGCCCGCTCAAGGACTCAAAGGAGCCGGGGCACCTGTCGGTACCTCACGCCGTCATCGACTACGACCAGTTAGATTCATGGACCGGTAGCCGAACGATCAGAATTTCGGCAGCGCCAATTGCGGCCAGAGGTCGAAAGTTCTCCGCCATTGATCGATAATGAGGTGCTTCTGCGCGGTGCGACGTGAATCGATACGATTGATAGCAAAATGGACGGAGAAGAATGCCGGCGGACGGGTAGCATCTATGACCGAGTCGGAAGCTACGACCTCCTACTTTTCAGCGAGCCACAATAATTTTGGTGTGGAGATTTTCAGTCACAAACACGCAAAGCGCACGAGTGACCCCGTCGCTGAAGGTGTCACCGTTTCTTGCGAGCTGACTTACTGCCGGACTCAATCACCATAGTCTTCATTTCCCCGTCTGTCTCTTTCTTCTTCGTGGTGCGTCCTGCTCGTCGCTTATTCGCGTGTCCACTGAACGACGACGGTGAGGGCAGGAAGAAGGTTGCGATGAAGATTCCAGGGAGGAGAAGAAGTGAGGCTTCTAGCCAGAGTACTTCACGATTACCACAACTACCCGCGAAATATGAATGATTATTTCAATTTCTCACTCTGCGCTTCTGAACGCGGCACTTGCGAAGAAAGCTCCCCTTAACCGTCGAACTTTGAGCATAGCGTTTTGGCGTTACGTCCGGGAACGCCGCGATTTCATGAAGTCGAAATTTCGGACACGTGGTTTGAGTCCGGAATCTTACACCGATTGACTGGAAATTCTGAGCTGATTATTGCTGGCTGAGATGAAAACCCGCAAGTTTCAGTGAGTACCGAGTCAGATCGTAATCCGCTCATCGTCATTGATGGTGTCGCTCGTTACGAATTTTATCGTTAAATCGAAGTGAAATGATTCCATCTTGGAAAGTGGCATTGGAATATTGTATACATTCGATCACCGTTTTAATGAACATCAACATCTATGAAGTGTAATTTGAATATTTTTCAAAAAAATTCCGTTCAAACCTCGTATTGTATCTCTAATAGATCCGAGGAAGGCTCAACGATACAATTCCTTTCTAGGCAAAACTTCAATCACTGTTCTCATCCAGCGCGACAAACCCCAAAACACTGAAAATGTTTCGAACGGTTCCGAGGCCGAGCCCAAACAGGTGTCGGCCACAACTTTTTCTTTAGAGCCTCCGTTTGTCCGTCCATTCACCGGGGGTTCGTAGTAGTAAATATGTATGCCGATCCTAATGATGACGAAGTCGACGCCGATCGGAGCAGCCCAAGCAAGCGTCCACTGACTACTGAGTCATCGTCGTCACCGTTTTTTGCTTTTGTTGTTGTTGATACTAGTTCGTTTGGTTCGACGGCGGAACAAACTCTTCAGCTACGGCAGTAGTAGCGACAGCAATACCGCGGACATCTGTCACAAGCCGACTGCCGTCATGAGCATGTGGCGGCGGTCTTATCGCCACAACCTCTGCAGGGAATCTCCGGTCCTGTTGTTCTGCGAGTCATGCTCGAAATTCTCTTCTCGAAATTACGGAATCTGGCGCGGACTTATCGTTCCGGGTGGGAACACTCGACTTCGGCAGTGTGGGTCCACGAAACGATGTTTCTGGGCTCCGCTCAGAACCCGGGATTCCTGCAGCTGGCTCCAGGACACCTGGCACTTCGTTCGCCCGCCGTTCGCGGAGAAGAGACTCTGCTACGCGACAAGTTTTCATTGACGCTAAAACACTGGTGATGAGGCCACAAACAAGTCCGCGGCTATCTTCTTCAATCGAGTATCCACTGCTGACCCTCCCTGATTGAGGCTCCCTCATTCACGTTTTACAGTGCAGGTTGTTCGTAAAGATTGAGTTTCTCTTAGAGAACGGGGTCATGAAGTTTATCTTTCACTCGACTACTACCTCTTTATCTCAGTTCTGATCTGCAGAATGCCAAAGCTGAAGTCTCTCGTCCATTCGTCGTGTCTTTTGTTGGAGTGGAAGCGTAACGTAATGGAATCAATTCATTCGACAGAGAGGAATGGAATTCGGAGCGAAAAATGTCGAATGTTGTCATGTCATGCTGTTAAGCTCATCTCGGGGAGAGAGAAAAAAGAAAAGTTTCGGCACATCCATGCCCCGTGAGCCCGTGTTCAGTTGAGCCTTTGCGTTTGATGGTGCTCCAGCTCATGTTTTGTGAAGTTTAAAGCCGTCACTCATCAGACGATTCATCACTCACGCTCGGTGCAGAATGAAAAGGAAAGAGATCAAATCCTACGTTTATTCCGAAGTTTTCTGGCCTTGATTTCATTTTGGCATCGACATCTGACGAAGATTTGTGGAGCTATCGCTCAAATTCCGATCAGGTTTTCTCCTTTTCAATGAAAATCTGACAGATTTCTCCGCTTTCGCTTCGCGGGCTCGGGTTTCTCCGCTCATTTTTCGGACGCGCGTAAATATTTTCCTTCTGGCCCATCGCTGACCGCAATGTCCCATCGTGATCTATCCGCTGGCCGCGTTCACTGAATGCGACAACACTGGACAGAGACGAAAATCTACCTTCTGCCTTCCTTCCTTCCTTCCGTCCGTCCGTCCGTCCGTCCGTCCATCGAATCGGCCCTCCGATGTCTGCTGATTTCCCATTTGTTGGCCGGGCGTCGAACGAGAATATCTCTTCGCGAACTGTTAGCTAATTAGATTCGTTTTCAGCAGCTGACGAGTGGATGTTTAATCTTGTTATTCCAATTTACTGGTTCGTCCGACGCGTGTCTCGACGTCCACCCGAGAGGCTGCTTCCAGCACGCCAACTAAAGATGCGGTCGAGAGAGCAGAAGGCGCAGCCAGCAGCGGATCGGGCCGCCGCGGCGGCCGCGCGCCGTCTTTTAGGTGATGTATGTGTTCGACTTTCACAGTGTAATTCCGTTCGATGGCCGACTCCTTGAATAGGAGCGTAATATTTTACGTTACTTCACCGCAGACCCGGCACCTGTTAACACTCATGTGGTCGTATATCAGCCCGAACGACCGTCAGGGAACTCTTTCTTCCCTTTGCGGTCGCTCATGCCGCTTCTGTTGCTGACAGTAGGACGAGGATGTTTTGTTGTTATCGATGCTTGAATCGTGCCGGAGCTCGATGTTGAATCGCCACGGAAAACATCGACTGTCAGGGCTATCGCGATTCTCGGTGAAACACTGGAAATTCCGAACATGTCACATTCCGGGTTACGGTGCGACTTTTCCGAGCGAAGCGAGGGTGGATTCTCTGGAGCCGAAGCTAAATTGCCGTCGAAGATCGAAAACTTTCTTTGAATATTTGCGGGAACAGTCAGAGGACGGGATAGTCCTCAAGAGGAGATCATCTCTCAGGATAACTATTGGAAAATAGGATTTCGGAATTCATTGTGATGGAATTTCACGGAAACTTGGAGAAGACCTCTATTACGGATCGAAGATATGTCTCCTCTCAAAATATCGAAGGTTTTCAAACAGCAGGATGTTCCATTCAAGACGTCGGATACTTCAGAGAAGGCTGAGATCTCTGAGCTCATGGGAGGTCCTTTCGAAATCGAGACGAATGGCGAAAAAAGAATGCGTGCCGCTGCGATAACGCTGTCTGTCCTGTTATCTCGATCCACTTATGATCAGACTACAAGTGCACACATTCTATTATCGAACGCACACCTCTGAATGCATACCCTGAGATAACGCCTCCTCGTTTCGACGCCTCTTGACAGCGCCTACATTCGTCTTTCGAACAGAATTTTGCAAAATCCAACAGAAATCTCGCTCTAGCTGCCTCTGAAGGCGATCGAAAGAGTTTCATTTGATCATCCAGCTTGGAATGGGAGCTCGGGTTCATATTTCGAGTCAAGTGATCGATCAGGACGTTTGTAATCCTTCTTTTTTCGGTCTTTGTGGCGATAATGAAGGGAAGTCTTCATCAAGAGGATTCGTAAACATTTCATTAGGGCTTCGGATTCCAGATCGATCGATCGATCGATCGATCGAGATTCCGAACGATTATTCGGAAGCAGTTGAGCATCGGAACCTGTTATCCGTGGTAGTTCTAGAATTATGGATCGTCTCATTGAAAGTGGATCATCATTAATCACGTCGGAGATCGACTCCTTCATCTCTGTCACACCGGAATCGTCCTGCCCCACTCTTCTGCCAACCTCACGAGGGCTTTTATGAACTATAACCAAATCTAGATAACATTTCAGTCCTGGACGACGCGTCATTTTTGTGGAACACAATTCCGATCAGAATCTTGGCCACTTTGGGATGTGATTCTTTTGGAAGTTTTTCAAGGAACGCCATAGAGGCCGCTCTTTGAATTCCGATGAAAGAAACTCAAGCTCACCGATGACGTCGACTCGACTTCTCCTCCAGAGTGAATGAATCAGACATCAGATGGATCTTATGTAAGTTTTACATAAGCTGCAAGGACGGCAGTCTGACGCGATCAACGTTTATCCGAACGTTTCTCACAGCTGGTATCGCTCGTGTAATTAGTTTCATCGTTTTTATGAGTGGAGATGATTCCTGCTTGAGGCGGATCGAGAACGTGTTCGGCTTTTCCTTCGTTCCGTTGCCGCTGCCTTCGCCAAAGCTGAACATCAGTAAATGTGCGCAGCACACCTGTTCCTCGACATCTTGGATGCCTCTCTAGGTGAAGGCTGATTTTGCCACGAAATCCGTGATTTCAGGAGTGGCACCTGTATTGATCATGAATGTTGTGAGAGGAATTCGTTGCCAACTCCATCGAGCGGAAAACATCATTACATAACAATAGAGTACAACACTCGTGGAATACACTCATTTCTCGATTTAGTAAACACGGTTCCCGATTTGAGCTCCGTGTCCGCTCGGCGATCGCGGGCGGATCAACTTCTGAACAAAGTGTTGCCGATCGAGCACACGCCGCGGCCGGCGCCGCGGGTGTCGACGGCTTTCGGAGGAGGTTTTCGGTCAGATCTGATAAAGAATAACAAATTGGATTTGACACATTTCTGTTACTTGGAAGCTTTTTATGCTTTCGAGTGTCCGATCGATGGAGAAAATAAGAGAAAAAAAAAATAACAAAAAAACTCGCTGTTTCGGAGCGACGCGCGGTCGATAACGACTTGATCTGATTCGGCGGTTTTTTCGCTATGTTCTTCTTCGATCAAAATATTTTCTGGTTGATTGAAGAAGCGACCCGATGTCGAGCACGAGCACATGGATCGATCGGCCGCGCCGGACGAGATATGCAAAGTTTTTTTTTCAATTTTTTTTTATCTCTGAATTGATGAAATTCTAATGAGCAGACAGGGCGGCCAGATTCCGACAAATGAGGAAAGTTACGAAAGAAAAAATCACATCTCGGATAGTATGACTCCTGATCAACGTGAATTTCCTCTGGGTAAAGCCGCTTAATTTTGCTCCTTTCTTTTTGTTTGATTCGACTCGTAAGTTGATGAAATTCATAAAGATTTCGATTCGACACATTCAGCAGTTGAGCTCGTATGATCGGAGCTATCTGGGTCAAATACTGTTCGGCTTCATGAGGATCATCATCTTCGAAGGTTTAAGGGGCAAATGGCATCGAAGAATTCCGAAGGCGTGGTTGAGATTCTTAAGAAATCGAGGCTCTGAGAAGATAATTAATGCTCTGATCTGGGGAAAAAATTGAGCCAAGAAGACGAAGAATCTCTAAGATGCTTAAATTGAAGCGAATACTCCGCTCTTTTCTTTTCCGCCGTCAAAAAGTGCCTCCCGGACAATTGAACCTTCGTGCCAATCAATCCGAGGTGAGCATTGTTCAATCGCAATAACGGACGATCGCTCTTCATCCCACGGTCCGAATCAACTTTGTACTATAGTCCACCACCTAAATATCTGTAGTCTGCGAAGACGGCATTTTCCGACAAGTATCTATATTTTTTGATCGATTCTCGTCGAGGGTAACCCGACTCGTAGTGCGAACGCCAGCAAGTTTCGCCGGCAATCCAGAGTTCGCTGAGGTAATGTTGAAGTTAATTGCGATGACTGTTCCGAAAATCAATTTTCGACCGCAAATCATCTGTGAAAGGCCCAGGGAATGAACTTGTAAGGAGTTTCGCCTCCGGAGCTGGCGACATTTCGCGCTGTCCCGCAGTCAATTTCATATTTTCCATCGAACAGAACGCGAAACCGTTTACTCTTCAAGCCGCTGAATACAGAACCGCGCGGCGTATACATATAGCGCGGTTTCCAAACTCCAGGTGGTCCGGTCGACTCAATTACCACCACTGCCACCGTCACCACTGACCAATACGGTCAGGCAACACGTTCTGACGTTTATTTTCGGCGTTGTTCGGCATCTTCACAGACGTGAACGAGATCAAAGCGGTCCGCCTTCGAGGGGCCATTTTAATTTTCCATAACGTTGTTGTCGAGGAGCCTCCTGCTTGCTTGCTTGCTTTCTTGTTCGTTCGTTCGTTCCTTCGAGGGGTTGCCCGCTTCATTTCAAAAGACAGAAGTTGAGTTTTATTTTGGTCGTGGGTGCCGTGCCACCCCGGGAGCTTCGCCGAGGAATTCAGAGCTAACCCGATAAACGAGAATTCAGCCTGAGAAATCGTCTTCGGGAACCGAGTCTGTCGAATGGTTAATGTCAGAGAAGGTTTACGTCGGTCGTTCGCGTGCCGTTCTCCGGTGTTTTCGGCTGACAAGTTAGAAACATCAACCGGACGGGAACATCTGAAGGAGCGACGGTGTTGTGAACAAGCAAGCCATCGTCGGTGCTGTCATTTGAGATGCAAGCGTTTTCAGATTCTGTTCGCCTCATCGTGTGCAAGACATGTGTCTAGCGTCCGAAAATGTCGAACATCTTGACAAACGCAAAACCATTTTATGATGATGATTATGCAATTTCGATTTGATTCGTTGAAAACATGAGCGGAAGTTGAGACATCAATCACAATCAGGGACGTGCCGTATTTCGGAATTATTCCGAGAATTGGACGGTTGTTCTCACCAGGACTCGGGAATAATTTCGAAATCCAGCGGAATATCCGCATCCACGAGTCATAATCCACAGCCCGTCAATCACAGTGGATTGATTTACGGATGGATGGATGGATGGATGGATGGATGGATGTTTCCTTGTTTCTGACACTCATCCTTCAACCCATCCGTATATCTATGGATTGATGGATTGATGAATGCCTGAACCTCGAAGCTCTGAACATTAGAGGGCCCATAACGAGTCATGAATCAGACACGTGAGCATTTCAAAGGAGGTCTTCACTCCGGTCCCGCACGTTCCCGCACGCTCAACAGCTCCGAAGCGGACAAATTAGCAAAAGCGAGGGGCGTGGGAATCGACGAATATCCTTAAGAACGTGCCGAGCGTTTCGAGCTGATTAGCAGGCTGAGAAAAATGAAATATTTAACAAGACTCCGCTGACTGCCGGGCTTACAATGGCTGACAAACGATGGACGACAGCACTAGTAACAGCAACCAACGGCACCAGCTACAACATCAGCACTAATCGCTTCAGCGGTGAGAATGGCAATCACGCGCCTATGGCCCACTTGATACGTTTCCAGCTGGTCAGCACGGTTCAGATGAACCGTACAGATCTGCATTCTAACATCGACATCGATTGCGAGCATCGGGCTACTCGATTGAAGCGCTGGAACACATTCTGCCAACCAGAACTCGAGAGAATATCGCGGCAGGACTGATCCAGCTTGACGTATACCTCCTTGGAGCTCGGGGTTTTCTCCGGAGTTCATTTTCAAACTCTGACAACTTCACCTTTTTCTCTCGTGAGCCCGAGCTTGGTGACGGGACTAAACAATACCGTCCCCTAAGAGCCCTGATAATTGTCATTACCGCCAGAAACCAAGCGGCAGCGTGCACAGCCACTCAGCGCAATGTTCATTTTCGAGGGAAACACGACGACAAGCTCCCCGCTGAAATGAAGCGTACGAAGGAAGTCACCATCAAAGAGACTTGCTTGGTGTTTCAACTTGACGTCGAGAGTTCCTACACTTGTCATGTGTTCCTTGGTGTGTATCCACCTCAGTCAGCTCGGTCGCGCAGAAGTATCCGTGAATAAATTTTGTATGTCAGGACCCCTGAGTCAGGACTCTAGAGCATCGTTTCGTCGTGGGATGCGAAAACTTTCCGGACGTTCACTTAGCAAAACCCGAGATGGGATACTCTCGCGTTTCATCGCATCGATTCATGGATTTGGTCGGGAGCAGGATGGCTCACTTGATCCAACTCAGGAGAACGATTTCATCTCTTTTTCACCGGACCTCGCATTCCTTTTAACCTGGTCATTAGGCTCAAATGATGTCGTCGAGTAGCACTACCTCGATGGCTGCTCCCTTGGTTTTTATTAGTGACAAGCAGGTTTAATGATCAGGGAAGAACGCCCCGACAATTTCGCTGTCACAGCGATCCAAGGAACGTTTCGGAGTCAGTTAGCGAAGACAGGGCAGGTAGTCAGGCTCCGCCACTCTGTCGGCTTGTAGGCAGTGGTACCGAGAGGGGGAAGCGGCCGACGGTAAGCAGGCAAGAAGCATCCGAGATGAGCGAGCAGGCGAAGTTAATCGCCGCCATTGGGGCGTTTTGCTGTACATCGCGCGGACGTAAATCGAGCGATTCGGTTGCCGTGCCGTTGTGTGTCGGCATCGGTGGCGGCTGCACCCCCATCCGGCGCGCCAGATTCCCGCAGAGAGCGAACAGCAACAACAACAACAACTGAGGACGCGCACGACTTTTACTTTTCTGACGTCTGATACTCATGCCGCTCATGATGATGATGATGATCTGAGGCCCTGATTACGGACCTGCTGCGGGGCTGCCAGTGACTGACTGACTGACTGACTGACTCGAAGCTGGGAGCAGGATTGCGGCTAAGTTGCGAATCGCCTGAAATCATCCGGATCGGTATCGTTCCAATTGTTTGGCACGCGGCGTCGATGATGAGCCCCCCTCCCCCGTCCACTCCCGACGACGAAGAACGAGCGATCAGCTGGCCGACTAACCGTGAGGGCAGGTAACTGGGAGTCGCGCCGACTGACTGAAGACGGAATGAAATCACTGGAACACACTGGTGGTTGTACGTATCTGATGATCATCAATCGACACTTCGATCACTTCCTCATCAAACGCCACAGAGGTTCGGACCCGGAGACGAACATTTAACTCGGTCGGACAATGAGCTTGTCTTCGATTCGCGATTGATTCCGTCCCCTGACCGCGGCACAACCCAAAACAACAGAAGAGCCGCAACAACGAAGGAGAACTGTCCCCGGCGCTATCGCTGGGAAAGTGACCGGCGCGATGATCGACCACGCGGCTCTTAGGAGTCGTTCGACTTTCGTTACCTCTGGATGTTTGTTAGTCGTTGAGTTGTTGGTCATCGTTTGCTCTCTCCGAAGATGCTTTGACAAACACCGTCATCAGCTCCTTGTTCGGCTGTTTCTTCAAGCGTCGGCAACGGAACGGCCAAACCGTCGTCCGAAATCATCCAGAATATCACAAAAGACGCCCGCCGCGCCGTTGATGACCAACAACACCTACACTCATGTTCAGGTACTGGTCCCTGGGAAAGCCGAAACCGGAACCGGAACACCGAGCATTTTGGGCTACGGCCCGAACGCTCGGTGTTCGAGATCTAACTAAGGAACTTCGTCATGTAATCTCGATCACTTTCGCTTCTCGTTCTCGTCCTCATTGTCGGCAAGACTGAAGATCCCGCCAACGTTTCAATTATTTCCTCGCTAATCCTGTCCGGAATTCCTCCGTTTTGGAATCCGGCTGATATACAATCTGTCGGTTCGTGTCTGCCTCCCGACTGAAATCGACGAAGTTTGTCGACGGAATTTCGCGTGACGCATAAGAACCGTTCTTTCCCTCCGTCCCCTGCGTTCGATGGAGTTTTGACGGCTAGGAGCAGGGGTCCACCGGCACAAGTCGATGCAGAAGACAGGTGGAAGCTTCTGTGACAGACTCGGTCCCTTGTGAGGCTGGCGGCTGTCTATTCTTTCAGCATTGGCGTTTTATTGAATTTCGAGCGGCACTCGTCATAAGCCGTAAGCTGAGATGCACGAGCCCGTCGAACGAGTAACGAGTTGCAGAGCTTCTTTTACTTCACTCGGACGAGAAGAACGCGATACAGCTTGATGACTACAGACCCGCGGACCGACCGACCGACGGTCACTCACGACAGAACGATGTCGACGGCCAAGTTGTAGTTCCTCACGAAAACCAATTCCTCCGACTGGCTGTTATTGGTGGCGCTAGCTCAAACGGAGGTTGACTGGTCGAATGCTGAACATTGCTCGGCGGTGATGGAAAAGTTTAGTCGTAATCTCAATCGGGATGGTCATCACGCTTGAAGTGATTGGAGATGAAATGCGAGCATTTTGATCTGAACAAGTGAATGCTGATAACGAATTATAATTATCAGTCATCCTGAACAGAAGAAGAATAGATTCAAACTGGGCTGAAGACAAGTTTGAAATCACATCTCACATATTCTAGAAGGATATGCACCAGAATAAGGATGAAAATTGAAGTTTCCGTTTTGTATTCCCAAACAGGTGGACGGGAAGCCCTTCGTTTATTTTGCATTCTTTGACGTTTATATTAATGTTGCATGATTGAATATATTACATATGTATATATTGTATGTCTGTCTTCCATGCAGGTTTTCCACCGAACAATCTCCAAGAAATTCGAGGCACATGTGAGGCCTTTGTTGTAGTTGAGGATCAAAACCGAACCTGAAGGTTCCGCCTGCACAGAGTCAGGCGACCCCAGTTTCCTGGTTCTCCGGCTCTTGACATCAGTTCAGAAGAACTCCTCGATTTCTTCCGCGGCTTCGGTTCCACCTGTGCGTAGAAAGAATCTTCAATCAATAAGGGTGATTCCAGAAACCTTTCCCTCCGCTTAGATTCCAGAGACGAGTTCCGAAATCAGCGTAGAAGAACGTTCCCGAGCTTTCCATTCAGATCCAACATAGATCGTTGATTAGACTCGGTTAAGCAACCTTTGGAAAGAAGAGCTTTTTGTTTCAGTCACCGAGGAAAACGCGGCGACTTCAAACCGCATCCGAACGACTTTTTGTTGTATAATAAAACGACAATCAAGCGACTCGGTGCACCTCCTGCTTTCCCGCGGTTTCTAGGACCTGTTTTTTGTGTGTTTCAAAAGTCACCATGAACGAGTCGGAATTGGTTTTATTCGTCTTCCATCCCAGTCGACTCATTTGCCGCGGCTCGTTCCAGTCCTCCATTTCATTGGAGCTTTGAATCAATCGGAACAAAACCGCGAGGAGTTTCCCTCCGTTTTGGAAATTGATGTTTTCCGAGCAAAGAAGATTTATCTTCTTCAAATATTTACTGCTCAACTTTCGCCGAGACTCGAGCCGGCCCAACGATTTCTCCGGAGGAGTTGAGCGGCTCTGGTTTGCACTGTTTGCGAGTTCGTGACTTCAGACGACAGAAGAACGCGGTCCATTGATACCCTGTCAAACGACTGACGTCGGGCCAACTTTGAAGCTCAGCGACGAATAATTACATTACGTCGATAAAGAGAGAAAAGAATGCGAGCGCGTTTTATAGCCGTAGTTAACGCGAAGACGACGACGTAGGTAATACTTCGTCGGCCGCTGTCGCCATTCCGTCGTAAGCCTGCTCGATTGAGCTTTTCGCGATTGGATCTACCCACCTATTCTTCTCAGCGTTTTCTGTCCGCTTTCAGCATCGAAGTTCTCTCTTCAACGAAATGCTCCACGGTGTCGATCATGACGTGACATTCCTCGCTGCGCAGCAATCGTCGAAGTTTACTCAGGTAGTTCCGAACTTGCAGCACCTGCTCGTCGGCGCCGAGCGTTTTGTACTTTTTCAGCAGCTGCTCTCGTTTCTCGTCCCGTCGACGGTACTGCTCGAGCTGGTCCTCGAGTTTGTCCTGGAAAGCAAAACAAAAACGCCGCGCTTGAGTTTTGATATTTTTCTCGAAATTTCATATTTTTCTCGTTCACTTCATCGGAAAACCGTGATTTCCTAGGATGAGGAGGATGTCGGAGAATCTGGAGGATATTCAGGAAACCAGCAGAACGAACAGAGCAGGTGAGACTCGAGATAACGTTTTTCGGAATTCGAAGTTATATCAACGCCAGATGTAGTCCCGAACCCACGACTCGCAGAAAGCAGATGCAGCGCCGTCTTCTGTTTTTCGAGTGGAGAATTGTTTTTCAAATTTTCGATATTCGAATTCAGAAACAGCTCTTTTGGTAACTCGTCATCAGTTCGGGAAAGATTCGAACTCATGACAGGAGTCGATCGACAACATCAACATCAATTCGGAAATGAAATAAATATCAGGATTTCTGTTCTTCACTAAAATTCTCGGATGAGCGGACCATGAGTCCGGGGTGGGCCTTGATCTATGCCCGAATTACGTAAAAAAAAACGAAAATCATCAAAAAAATAAATAGACACTTCAGGCCCGCATCTTTCACTTCGTGGCGAGGCGTCTAATTTTGTTACCGATTCGACTTGGTGTCGGTTCACCCGAGAAATAATAATTATAGTCGACGACCTCAGTCAGTGTCGATATCGATTAATCAATCGAGCAGAATGCGAATCACTTAATCGATGAAATTTCACAATCGAGCCGCAATGCAAACACAAGGGTGAGGAAACTGGCTCGCCGATTAACGTGAAACTAATCGCCCTCAACAACATTGGCCATAATTTTCAAAATTATTAAATCAGAGAATCACTTCACCCATCGTTAGTGAAACCGCAAAGTGAGAGGGAAAGAAGAAAACTAAAGAATTGAATCGGTTTTCTGAGTCAGTTCTAAAGGTTTCGAGTTTGAGGATCCGCTTCTGGTCCCGAGGGAATCCTATTCGAAATTGCGCGAAATTCAGAACAGAATCAACCGTGGTCTGCTCTGTTTTCGTACCTCGCCTACCTAAACGTTCGTTAGGAGTTTATATTTCGTGACGCATGTGGGCAGTGGCCGCCGTGCCGTCGTCCTCATTGTTCGTTCTTTGATTCCGTTTGTGTGCCGTAGTTTCCCTGGAGGGTCATAATCCTCCAGAACAGTATCCTAAAGCTAGCAGTCCGTTTCATTGCCGGTATCGCTACTTCTTTCAACTTCAGTCTTTTTCTGAAGCTCCCGGGCTTGAGTTGTGGACAATGGGAAGAGCCGAGAACCGTGTTTTCGTTCGGTCGCGTCATATTCTCGGCCGTCTTCCGACTTCGTTCGTTTCGCTTTACCTACGTACTAGACGTCAGACGAACAAAAGTAGCCAAGAGATAAAAAGAAGAGAAAACAACAACAACAACAACAACACGGAATGACGAATGGCATAGTAGCTTGAGAGTAATGTAATCAGCCGTAACAATGCTGCCGCTGCAACATACGTAAAAAAAATGCACAAAAATTTTTGCAATAATAATCAGTCGGCGAGCACCGTGTCTCGTGTCGACTAGGCGTGTTATTATATTTTTGAGCAACATGATTTCGGGGTCTGCGGTGCTCTATGAGTTCCAGATTACGGGGAACGACAACACGGTAGGCTCTCCGCGTGCCGTCGACCCGCGATATTGGTCGTCGTTTTGTATCAACAATCGCACGTCCGTCCGGAACTCACGCATGATCCATCCAAGCATGAACAAATGCTTGGATCGGTGTGAATCGAGTTATTGGAGGAAAATATCTGGGTCGACACCGCCGGCTAGCCTAGGTTACTAGGGCCGGTCGGTCGGTCGGTCGGTCGGCGGAACTCTTCGGCCGCGGCGTAAACGTTCCGGCAGCGACATTCCGCCGGTGTTCGTTCTGTGCCGGAATCCGATTCGACCCGATTCTGAACTCAGTCAATGGGATTCCTGTAATTCTGGTGAAAGTTCTTCCGTCGAACAATGGCTGGAGTGAGAAAACAATCGAAAGCAGAAGTTTTCCTCAATAGCAACAGGGTTTGTCTCGAGCGAGACGGCGCAAAGGAAGGGGCAGAGGTCGCGGCGAATCGAACTCACTCGATTGGTCGCGTCGAGTTTTTCTGACTTCTGAGCGTTTCATTTGATCTCAAGCACGACCCAACTGCATCTGAGCTGGGCGGTTTCCCGAGGGAACTTGAAGCCACAGTTCGGCCGATCTGAAGACAGGAAGTCATCGCCCTGAGTTTGCTTTGGTGTGATCTGCATACAATGACTCCGACGGAGGAAAGGTCGAGCGCATGGTGAAAGACCACGACAGCGATGAGTTGACGGGAGCGGTGGAATCGTAGTCTTGCGGTTCGAGCGCGCGGAATTAGAAATTCGGAAGCGATGTTTCCCTCTTTCAATGAATGGATGTGAGAATTTTCTGCGGGCGTTACGAGTGCTGTGCGGCCGGTAATGGTAGCTCGAGGTCTTCGCGGCACGCAGTCCACGATCAACAAACCACAGAGTTACGCGGAGCGATTTGCAAATAAACATACAAAAGACCCAAAAACAAAACCACTTGCAGACACCCGAAAGAAGCGTGCAGTGTCGGAATCGATCAGAAAACCCGAAGAACTTCCACACGCGGAGGTCAGATCGTATCCAGAGGGATATTTCCGAGGTCTCTGCATTGTTTCTGCCCCAAACTCCAAGAACTGCATCTCGGGCGTGGTAGGTGACCACAGCGGTCGGTCGTGGCACCTCCATTGGCGGCCGGCGAGTCTTCCGGACCACTAGTTTTGCGTTCAAATGACGAGCAGAACTCGTAAAACTTGTAAAAATGTCGTATCATCATCACGGTAAGAGCGACGATCACGACAGTTTTAGCCGAACAATCGTGGCTCAGTAAATGGAGCAGCTTCTGCGACTTAACACGGATGAAAGCAAGAATAACAACAACCGCGACATTCACGACAACGACACTTAAAACAACAACAACGAAAAGAACAGCCACTACAAATATGTTGTCCGATTCCACTCCGGACAGTAGTTATGCGAAGGCAAAGCTACGTCGCGTCGATGATGCGACATCGTGTCGTGCTTGCCGCGAGCTTGTCCGACCGCCGCTATTTACGTTCGTGTTGTAGTTGAAACAAGTCGTAGACATTTGTCTAATTCGTCATTCTTAAAGTCAACAAAATGACACGGTGGCAAGTTTGCCGTACAAACGGCGAGCGCTCGTCCGTCCACTCACTCAAAACAAAAGCGTCGATGATTCGGTTGTCGTTGTCCAACGTCTTGTACCTCGGCCCGATGTCCTTACCACTGCTCGTTTCCATCCGGAGAAGTATAATTTCAAAATTGTTCATGACATCATTCATTTACCGACTAAGTTCTTTCTCGGGCCAGAACTCCGTGTCCAGGACCCGAGGGAAACCTAAATCATGAACTTTCCTCGAATTCGAATTGTAATCTCGCAGAAAAATGATCGTTGCGAGCAGGTGAAGTCGAAGTACGAGGGAAAGGGAAACGTTTTTGATCTGATTTGAAAATGTTGAAAGTGATGAGAAATGGGTGGGAGAGGGGGAAGAGACTGAGAACGAGGAAAGAGCAAATAAAAAAAAAGAGAAACAAGAGAAATAACAAATTGGCACGAAACGAGGTTAAGACACTCGGTCAGAATACGTTATTTGAAACATCGCAGCACCTGTTCAGAGGAAATCTCTCGTCTCGGTGTTTAAATCACGGATTATTCAGTTTATAAGACTTTAGTGAAAAACGAGAATTCAGCTTCGATGTGAGATAGAACAAAATATGAACACAAAGACGACATCGATCGCTTTCTGCCCCACAAAATGTTCTCTCCTTCTCCGACAGAGAGAGAGCAAACTGATAATGAGATCGAAATCAGAACTGATAAAGGAAGATAACGAACTGTCCCCTTTGTTATCTCGTTTGTGAAGAACGCTCGGACTTCCTGAAAGTAAACAACCTGCAAAAAAGAGGCGAACCGAAACTCACGTTTATCTGCTTCAGATGATTGTTTTCGGCCAGCAGCTGCAACAATTGCTGATGAAGAAATCCTGAGCCGTTATTAGAGAAGTTCGAAGAGCACGATGACGTATTCAGTTGCGTGGTTGACTGTAAAGACGAAAAACAAAGCGGTCCCTTAAAATCTGCATACACTCAGTTTCGCAACAGACGAGGAGGAACAATCTTGTTGCTTCTCATTTGTCGTTTAGGTATTTAGAAAAAGTTTCTGTAGAGCACCACTTGTTGTTGCATCACCGCTAAACACAACAGTTAGGCACCTCAACAACGAACGATGATGAGAATTCATTCGAAAACGACCTTGCGTCGTGGAACACTTTGTAATTCGTTTGTCGGACACATGGGGACGTCCGAGTCGAGTTAGCTCATGCTTCGCAATTACAAAAGATCTTTCAATTGTGACTTTCTGACCACTTGTAAGAGGACCCACTCGTCTCATTGAGATTCTTGAAAGACAAAGCGTAACATGTCGTAACTAATTGAATTAGAAACAAAATCAAAAGCCTCGTTCCAGAAAACTATTCCTCAGGTAAGATGAGAAGAGAGTTCTTTTTAAAAAGTTTGGGTTCGAAAGGTTTTCGTAAAAAGTCCACGAGGTCGAGAGCCCATCGAAGTCAGTCAGCTTTGTTTTATGCTGCGCAAACACTCCCGTGTCGCATTAGTGGATCCTGCTGGCTGCGCCGTCGCCGCACCGCTGGTGCTCACTCAGTCAGTGGTACTGGCGGTACGGGAAGGGTGTTTTTTTTTTTTGAGGTTACGCCACAAACGATTCTTTGTTTTTCGTTCGTAGCGCTCGACTGTGCGACATTTCGGAAAGAGGAATTCATGAAACTGTTCTTATTCTAAAAAAAGAGAATACACAACCGCACGACACAAACGAACGAATGGAGCGAGCGATTGACACAAAACCTTTGTCAAAAACAGACAACAGAAGAAGTTCGGATTTAGCAAACTATGGAGGAAACTTCTTGTTTTGTCCCTCGAATGATTCTTCCCATGAAAGTACGCGTTCCAGGCGATATTCGAATGTTTTTAGGTCCTTTCACGTTCGTTTGTTTGTTTGTTTGTTCGATCGTGCGGCTGGATCGATTGTCTGACGAGATTCACTGATTCGTTCCGATTCGGTCGCTTAGTCTTCATCAGCGACCAGTCCATACTTTCATCGATTTTCCCTCATCTGAACAAACGTTCAATCATCCCGAAGCTTGACAACACAAACTTTCGTGAGGCTAAATATGTATCGAACTATAACGTTGTGATATTCTGAACGTTTTCGTTTCGTAGCTGCGTCTACTTCAACGGAGTGCCCGTGGGTACTGGACTTTTTGTGTTTCTGTTTCGTGTTGGCTCTGCCGAACGCTCATCGGAAATGCATCAAAGACGACAAAGAGTTTTTTGTTCGAAATTCTGCGAAACTTTAGTCCGAGTCATTCGGAGATCCAATTCAGTACAGATGAACGAGAGACCAACCTTTTTGTCTTCAGCAGGAGCTGAGGTTGCGGGAGTCTGCAAAGGAAGGAAAGTTGGATTCATTTTCAGTTGTTATCGATAAAATTTATAAAAACCAGGTTTTCTTCTGAGGAAATCTCAGAATCGTTGGGCGCGGGTCGTTCGTTTGTTCATTCCTCGATAACGACAACGAGCGCATACTTCGGCTGATTGATTCGATAAAAACAACTTTCAGCTACTCAGCGGATTGATTATGAATCACTGCGATAATTCATGAACTGATTGATGTGATTAAATTTCAGCGTCGGCAATCTGTCTCAGCGCGTGCGGCGATAATGACGACCAAAACAGAATAGAGACATGACAATTGCA
Organism: Neoseiulus cucumeris; assembly: GCA_021527715.1. NCBI lineage: Eukaryota > Metazoa > Arthropoda > Arachnida > Mesostigmata > Phytoseiidae > Neoseiulus > Neoseiulus cucumeris. The sequence continues at coordinate 943,720 of JAJSRV010000041.1, read as the reverse complement.
TAATATAATTTGAATAAATGAATAAAGTGATACGTCTGCTTGAATTCCACACTGGCGAACAGGCAAGGCCAGCGATCTCTGTGGGCTTTCGACTCAACTCGGATTTGCTTAAAACGCAATAATTTCTCTTTCGGCGACCACGCGCCTTCCCCAACCAGATCAGAATACATTACTCCGGTCATAAATATCCCGCTTGTCCTGGACTACATTTTTCGTTCCTCACTTGGCAATTTTGAGCCACAGCTCTTCTTTTTACTTTTTCTCCCGAAATGTTGAAGAAAAAAAACTGAATGTTTTCTGTGGGCGGGTGCGTCCACACTCTGAGCTGCTGCTCTTCTGTTTCTGCTAAATGACGATTCACTGCGAATGCTGCCGTTGCGCCGGAAATATTTCGAATTTGCATTGTCGTACCCTTGCTGCGTGGGCCGAAGCAAAGGGTCAGAACGAGAAGAAGACATCAACATGACGATTTCAGTGGAATGTCTTCTTCGAGCTTCGAAGATCCTCGAACATTACCTCACACGCGTCTCAATCAGGCGAGGAGACTCGAGGCTCTCATGAGTTCTTTGACACCAATCAAGAACCTCAGCGGTGAGTTCGAACATTCTTCGCATCGGAACGACCGAACTTCGGACGAAGAAATTTCTCTCGGATCCTAGATCTAATTATGTTCCGCTCAAAGTTGCTTAATTTTCTCGATTTATTTTTACGCGAAACGATGTTGGCGGGCGGGCGGGCGCTAAGCAGCTAGTGTGAAATAGCCGAACAGACTCTTCTGCAGCGCTTTGTGCTTCGTACCATCAGTCAGAAGCCCTAGTGTGTGTGTGTGTAAGTGACGTTTGTTGCTTCCAGCCATGGGAAGAAGCGTCGGTCGTGTCGGTCTACGAAGCCTCAACTTGAACTTGGCCGTTCATCTAATCGGGAGGAAGTTGCTGTGTTCATCCAGCATGAAATTCTGGGCCGCAAAGGCGTCTTAACGCCGCGCCGGCGCGGCGGGCGCGTGGGAGATTTCACGTCCAGGCTTCGTATCTTACGTAAGACGCGCTAGCAATTCATACACGAGGAAGGACTCCTACACCGGAGAACAAAGCAACGGACGCGGAAAATTTGACGGACAAACAGACCGTCTGACCGACTCCCAGATGTGAAGCGTCTCAGTCAGAAGATTTTCAGACGTCAAGGGAGGAAGTTGTGCCGTGTCTCGAACTCTCGAGTTGCAGAGCAGAATTTTTTCATCCGAATCACAATGAGGCAATGGATCGAGTGATTTATGTCGTTCTTCCCAGATTGAATCAACAAGGCTATAAATCGATCAGTTCACTTGTTAATGGAGAAATGTGGTCGACGTGCGACAGACGCCACCGGGAGGAATTGCTCTTTTCTTTTTCGAGCCTTCTGTTTCGTCTGAAATCTATTATTTGCTCGACACGTCGTTGCTAAACGCATCGTTGACTTTGAAGGGCACCCATAGATCTTCTTTAAACTAAGCGAAGCTTTTTTTTTATATTTATTCCTTCGCTTCGCTCTGTGTGCATTGCCGATCTGCTGTCCTGCCGAGTCGAAGACCTCTATTTTGGTGGCCAGGAAAAAACTCTGTCTTCCTTCCAGAATCCGAAACAACGAACAAAAGCGCTCCCCGAGACGAGTCCGAGTTAATAGTTCGCGAGTTTTTGTTTGGATCGTTCATGAAGCAACTGTTTCCTGCGGCACAGCAAGAAAAGAATTGAGCCGTCTCGGAGAGCTCTATCGTTTTGTGAGAATCGATGCTCGAACGTCCGAGCTTCGAATCAAGGGATCGGAAATCAAGAAATTTCTGATGACGTGATAAGTTCGGCGTTTCGGCATGCTTCAAAGATGCTCCTCCGGATCCAATAAACGACTGATAGGTGGATCGCTAAATCGATCAAAGCAGATTGTCGTGAAGTCTTCGAATCGGACGGGCCTGTCCAGCCGAGCTTCGAGGACCTGAAGTCTGATGATCCGCTTTGGGCAGAGCCGACGTTCCCCTCGTCGTCGGATAGTTTTGTTTTTAATTTGCAGAAGAATAGGGCCGTGCACCTGTGCCATCTTCGTCTCCTCTTTTCTCTCGTTGTTTTTTTGTTCCACACTTGAGCTTCATTTACCACCCGGGAGCAGCGCAGCGTTAGCTTGCCGGACTCAAACAAGTCGAGCAAAGCTGAAAGAAGATGACTACTGCAGCACCGACGAACAGAAGATGCTTTTGGCGGCGGCGGCGGCGGCGGTTAATTTTGAAAATTTGTCCAAGTGAGCCGGCACGACCACCCTGTCGGTCATTCGATGCTCGCAGGGGATCAGTAAACACAAAAGTACCGATGATGAGATCATCATCATCGGCATCGTTGACATCATTCTATCATCTTCTGTTTTCGGTGTTCTCCATCTTCTCATTTTTCTTCCCTCGCGAATCTTCGGCCGAAGATCTACGGAAACGGATCGGGGGTGGAGAAGGAGGATGATCTTGAGGCTGACATTCGCGGGCCCCTCAAGCGATCGGCCGAAAACCGGTGTAGATAATAAGAATGCGACTTTGGATTTTTCAGCGGGCGAGAAATTCGAGAGATTCAAGAGAGATATCTTTTTCGACAGCTTTCGATGAAGATTTACGAGGCTTGAATGACGATGAAAGATCGTTCGTTCGGGGCTTCTCATTTTAACACCGTTAGATTGGCAGATTGATTGCCAAGTAGATACGTAGTCAGGTAGGCAATGACGGATAGATAGTACAAAGCTAAGTCGGCGCTATTTTTCTTTCTGTGCCGCATCCGTCGATGTTTGCTCTCATATTTTGCAAGGACAAAGAGAACTCTTATCGTGAAGTTTCGATCGCGGGGCCTACGCCCCTTTTTGATACGGCTCAATAACGTGAATGATTCTGTATCTGGACGAGCGATCGCAATTTGGAGCTTTCGAGTTATTTTTCATCGCTTGATTCGTGATTTCCATCATTAGGATTCCGGAGAATTGTGCAACCGCTCTGAATGAATAGATGGCATGATGTAGTCGATGGAGCGACTTCATCAAGGAACGCCTTCACCTGAGACAGCGGGTCACCTGCGCGAAGCAGAAAACGTACGAAACTGAGGCAACTCTTCCCAGCTCGAGGTTTCCATACCGCGACTCACAGAGGACGATGAACCACCAACCGAAGTTTGAGCTGATGGTAAGGACCAGTGGGTTTCGAAAACGGTGGTGTCCAGTCAGCGCGGACGCTACCGTGGGAAGCGACCGCATCAACCAACACCTTGGCGGCAGGAGTTTTCAGATAGAAGACGAAACGATACAGAAGAAAGCTCGGACGGACGCTAACGAGCGTCGTTTCGTTTCGAGGCAGGCGGACTTCGTTTACGATTTCGTACTTTATCGTAAAGGGCGCGACTTTGGCCGCAGGTGCCGGCTGCTTTCCCTCCGCCTCCCAACTACCTGCCTGCACCAAGTCTCTCGCTGCCGATGAACAGACAATCGAAAATGACGAGATGAAATCACCTTCGCCAACAACAGACAGATTCCAGCCAACCCACGACCTGGGTCGATGTTGCGTCAAGGAGTGGCGGAATGTTTTTTGTTTCCTCTGACGGTTAGTGACAAATCTTTTTCCGCCATTCGTCGTTCCAATCCATCATCGCGAGGGAAAAACTGTGGTACTTTCGTCCAATCTATCTCTTTCAATTCGGCCTCTCTGATGGAAATGCAGCATTTTGCATCGCGATTCGAAATCACTCCGATTCCGTCAAGGTATTCGGATTCGAATTTTCTCTTCAAATGTCCCTTTTCTGTCTTCGCGGAGATCGAAGACGCTTCGGCGCTGAGAAATCAGATAGTTAAGCTTTCTAGAAACTCCCCCTTCTGGTCTTTGTCTCAGGTAATCCACACATCGCGTTGGCTGTGACTTCTGTCCTCTTGTCGGGCCCTCGGTTCCCGCGGTGAATGTTTAGTGTGGCCCAAAAACGTCAAACAGTCGAGAACAGTGCACCCATTGAGACCACCAGAACACTTGTCTGTCTGGCTTCCCATGATACGAAAAGACAACAACAACGACGTCGACGACAAAAGCCACTACTACCACCGCCGCCGCCACAAGAGACAGACAATGATCTCAATAGTGCCCACAGACGGAACAGGGTCGGTCACTGGAAAGCCGCCGCCGCCGCCGCCGCCGCCGCCGCCGCCGCTATCACCGTCATCGTCGCGGTTTGAAACGAAGTCGAATCTCGAGCCACAGACTACGGTCGCTCGTTGCGTGTGGCATCCAGACCACCGTGTTGACCACTACTACCGGTCTTAGAGTTTGAACTAGTGGATTCGCGGCTTGTAGAACAAACACCGGTGGCGTTTACGCAATACAAATGATTGGAATCATTCTGGACTCTTCAAAGAATCGTAAAAGGCACGGTCGGCCGTAGAAGAAGGGAAGGAAAACAAAAACGAGTTCGGCTGCGGCTATTACCACGACGGATGTAATCATCGGCGGAACCTGCGGATTCACCCCCTGGAGAGTCTGATGTATTCCAAATGAATCAATCGAGCCACCGAGCATTCATTCGACATCGATCGATCGATCGGTCGGTCGGTCGCTCTTTTCAACTTCTGGAAACTGGGCGCGTACTTTCCCGAGCGACGTCCACCCGAAGCAGCGGAACTGGGTAACCAACGGAGTTTCCACCCGAGCGTGCAGGAATCGGGGAAACCAATCGTAATCGACCAAAGCTCTGCGATAATGAACGATTTCCATCTTGTCAGAAATCATCCATCCACGGATCGAGATCTCAGAATTCCAGAACCTCTAAAAGAAAAAAGAGAAATCACAAAATCCGACGCCCAATTTCGGTTTCCAGTTCGAGCGAACGATTCTTTTCCGTGCAAAAGATTTCGTCAGCGGCTCAGCTTGAGGATGATTCATCTTTTCTGCGTCCCGAATTTCGGAAGATATTATTCAGAAGATTCTCGCGGTTCGAGCTCACGCGTAACATGGAACACAATTGAACTTGCGATTTCACACTCGCTGAACGGATCAGGAGCAGAACGGACTGAGTTGTCGTCGAGGGGGAAAAGCAGCCCCTGGAAGCGATCTGCCAACCTGTCCCGCAACGAAGCTCCGCCATCAGATCAGTGAGTCGTCTGAAGTTACCGCAGGCGTGCGGGCGGGCAAGCAGTGAGTCAGCCACACACGAAGTCACGAAGCGGCCGCACGAAATCACGTCAAGAACATCTCAATCTAATAAGCGGCCTCAAAGGTCACTCGGTGTCTCAACTTGTTCGAGTTGATCAGCGACACCACGATTGGCGCGCGCTGACGGTGGTAAGCTTGCCACTTGTTCAGCACCTGGCAAGCAAGCCGGTGGTCTGCCTCGACTCGTTGTTCCATGGTTGTCTCTTCAGCTCCTCGATCGATGTCGCTTTTCTTCCTCAGACTTTCGGATTGTCGTCGCTTGTCACCTCAACTCCCGAAACCGAGAAAAATGTCGGAACCGAAATCATGATCTCTTGGTTCCCCCTCCCCTTCTCTGTCACCCGAAATGGTGTCACTGTCTTCTCCAAGATACGATGACGTCATGGTTCGATAACGTATACCGGGAAGACACCGGAAAACTTCGTTTTGTCGTCGGTGTTCCGGTTTCTGTCTGTCACGAGAACTGAGTAAGAATAGATGTCTCATATCGTCGGGATAGATCTGCGGTCACACAGAAAAGACTTTTTGATTGAAATCGAATAATGACCGGCGAACAATACGGAAACAATGGGCAACCGACGGCGAATAATTTCGTGAGTCTTATCTTATGGTGACAGCAAAACCATGACGATGATCCGAAGTCGTTCGTGGCGACGATAACAATCAAACCACGATGTAATGATGATTGAAAGTGAGAGATGAAAACATTGCGGACTTGTCAGAGGCGGATTCTCGAACTGAGGGAGTGAGGGAGGAAGGAAGGAAGGACCTCCACGGTAGGTAGATCCGCCCCACGCATTCAAACCGGTGATGGCGGCGGCCCCGCGCACCTGATGGGGCAGACAACGTAATTGACGTCTACGGTCTACGAAACGAACGATCTATGAGAGCGCTCAAGCACAGGAATTCTCAGTCGATCCCATTACTGTACAATGCTGCCTTCGTTGTGGCATCAGGTGATCCTGAGAGAATCGTCGAACGAGATACGGCAAGAAAAAAAACGACAGAATTTGTCCTCACAAACCGCTTCTGGGATAATCATATCTATTACGCGACAGCTTAAGTGACACGAACAGAAAACGACAGAAACTCAAAGGAGATCGTTTCAATCTTTTCATTTCAAAAGGTTTTCTTTCTTGACCAACTCTGAAAAGAGAACATCGTTGGTCAAAATATTTGAGCTGGTCTATTTCTTCCTCGAGCAATTCAAAATGAAGCTTTTCCCTCTAAACAGCGCGTTCAAGTGGACATTTAAAAAAATCGCGAAAAGTTTCTGGTTCCCTTTTCACGAGGATCTTTTCGAAAATGAAAAGACCGGGTGAATCCCCGAACGCCCGGAAACAACTCGTTCACGAGAAAAGAGTTCAAAAAGTCCATCTTTCGTTGAAGTCCACCAGACCAAGCGGACGTCAAGAAGGGATGTACCGGATGTAGGAAAAACCGGGTAGACATCTCGATTGCGACCACCGGATTGAGGCAAAGTTTCCGACGGCCAGCCACTGGAAGAATTAGTAACCGTCGTCGTTGGCGAACACACATTTTTTTCCCTTTTTTGAATCGGCCAAGTTTGTTTTTAGGTCGCGGATCGAACGAAAAATCGTGATCGCGCGTTCCAAGTTGTCCATACCTAATGTAGGCTATTGCGATCAATTCATGCATCAATTCTCAGCTGATTTGACGAACACGACATCGTCATTCGCTCGTCTGTCTTTTTCTACGTGGACACTTCGTCAATAAAGGAGAAGAAAAACACAGAAAGAAAGAAGGGAAGAACTGCATTTTGCCTTTCTGGTGTGCTTGTTACCCTATCCGGTCAGGACTAGCCGGGACGACGACCACCGGGTGCGTTTTTTGCGTGTAGAAGGTTTTTGTTACGCCGACAGATTTTCTCACGAATCTACAGTCGGAGAAATCTGAGGGGATTTCATTCTCGCAATCGAATCCAGCGCATCCTGTCAGAGTTTTTTTTTTTTTTTTTTCGAACTCTTCCCGCCATGCGCAGAAATTATTATTCGAAACGATGATTCGAATCCAGGACACTCACCTGCTCTTTCACGCGTTCGGGCCGCTTGGCGTCTCCTTGCGATCCTTTGCGGTATTTCCCTTTCGACTCCTTGGAAACGGGAGCGGCGATGAAGTTGGTTTGGCTCAGGTACTTCTTCACTCCCGTGCGACGAGTTATCCTCGGGTCTGGAAGATAAATACCATGTTATATGTAGAGCTATGATCTCATGATTCGTAGTCTTTCATTATTATCAACTAATTGATTGATTCCGAGTCTCCGGCATCGCTATTCTCGTGTTTGTTGCCGTCGTGCATGCCATGGCCACACCAAATGACTCACTGAGACGATCGGGCGGATCCCCCGAATGTAGTCCAAGACGATGACGGGCTAGGACCATGAATGGACGAACACACAGCTATGCGTACATTTCTTCTTCTCCGTTCGCCTCGCCGTCGTCGTCTTGTGAGACGTGTTCGACAAATTAGCTACGCTCCAACTCCGAGGGATTAATGAGCTCGAAATCAAACGGAATCATTCCGTTCTAAATACGTCACGACTGCAAGAGCTTCAAGAGGGTCATAAACCCTTCGGCGGATTTCGTTGCACAGCGTGTCTCCCGAAGGGGGGTGCCGGGCGTGCCTCGGAACGGCAACCTGTCTTCACAAGTGGTGCTTGGCGTCTCTTTGAAGAAGATACAGTGCGATTCTTCGACTAACCAGGATCAGGGACATCCTGACTCCAGGACGCACTTGACTCCTCGACCGCGGGGGCCGTTTCTGTATCGTTGAGTTTCTTCTAAATATTCGCACATTACCATCGAAGAATCATAACAATAGCCAGCCGCACATCCTGTCCAGTTTTCCCACCACCCACAGTTCTCATGATCTCCTCCACAGTCACACGGACAGCCAAACACTGAGCGGACAGAAAGACGCTCGGAAAGAACGAACGACATATCGAGGTAAGCTTCAAGTAGCTGCTCGGTGAGAACTGGAGGAAGTGTGGGGCCTCCTCACTTGAAGAGGTGGTGGTGGTGGTCTTCGCCGGTTTCGGTGCCTCATTTTCAGACGTTCAGATGAAGGCGTGCGTCTGGTCAAGAACACATTAGCCGCCGCCGCCCATCTGGGGAGGAGGGGGGTTCAAGATCTGACAGGAAGCTTCAGCAGTGTAGCGACCGAAACAAGCCACCTGATGGTCTCTTGTCGTGATTGGGGCCTCGATTAGCTGATTGCCGACCAGATACAGCGACTCTGTTACGAGTCGCAACAACAACAAGGAGAAGAAGAACTTCGAGGGAAGAAAACGGCGGCCAAGGGATCCGACTCGAAAACTCGCGAAGACAATGACCGATGTCCTAACCCTAAAGTTCCGGTGTTCATGTATTCGCGGATAGAACGAAGGAGAAGGGAAACGATTGTAACGGTTTCGCGTCTTCTCTCGTTGTCTGTATGGACGAATGAAAGCGCCCAGTGTTCATTCTAGAGAACTTTCTCGTATGCGGTGCATGATGACCGCTCGTAAATGCAGCAACTTCTTCGTTCCCAACACACACACACACACACAATCGAGCAGCAAAACGGATAAGTAAGAAATAATAAAAAGAAACAAAGCCCGGTGGTGGTCTTGGCGACATATAATGAGCCAACGACGAACAAAGAGACACCTTACGGTGTCGAAAGTCTCGGGGAGATGGAAACCGAGGAAAAAAGAGAAACATTTTCAAAACGATCTCAATGACTTCGCCGAGGTCGATAATTTTTCGACCACAGCGGACGAACGGATCGACGAAGAGAGAAAGGCGGAGTATCCGGTCCAAATAATAATCTACGCGAAACACTTAGTTTAAATGGCGATGTATCATCGACGGCCCACGCACACAGCTCGCGGTAATTGTTAACAAGTTATCTCTGAGTCAATACCGCCTCCGAATCAACGGAACACTGTTGTGGCCGCTGATGGTCTTGTTGCCGTGCTGCAAATCTCTGACGCCTCGCAGCGCTTCAGATTTATATATTTTTTTCTGATAGTTATCGCTTGCTTTCTTCCGAACGAACTGTAATTACGAGCGACGATAAATGTCTGTATTCGGTAAGTCGTCCGATTCGGCTGCCCGGAACAACGATAAACGGGTTTCTACCGAAATCAGCGAACTTTCAATTTGGATCGAATTCATTGATTCCATCGAAGGTCGCGGCCGAACTTCAATGACGCTTGCTCTCTTTATGACACGGTCAAGGGTTACTTCGGTGAGGTTTTCGTGGACAACTGAGAGGGTCAAATTGAATGTTTGGTTTTCGATTTGAACTGCTTCCAAGATCGACCTCTCTCGCACGAGCGAGCGTGTGTTTGTGTTGTTTCGGAGAAGGGAGCGTATATGAGTTATGTTCCTTTGTGGATGCCACTCCCGACCGATGCTTCGGGATGCCAAGCCTTCCTCAGCGAGCCTGAGGCTTCGAACTGAAGAGCCGCTGGCTCGCTGTTGCAGTTCGTACGCCGCGCTGGGCCGTCTCATCCGATCGAACAATCCGTCAGTCTGCTCGTGGAACGGAGTCCGTCGCGACCCTCAACCCTTTTCATCGAAGGAAGACACGAACGCCAGCCACTGCTATTGTGTACCAAGAACACGCTCTCTCTAACGGATAAACGACGACGAGAAGGCCTCCGATGTTCTGGAGGAGCATCAGGACAAGCGAGCGAGCGACACTAAAGATTTATGGGGGGCAAAGCCTTCAATAATGACGCTCATCTAAATGCAAGGGGATTAACTCTTTTCCTTTGTTGTTTCTTTCTGTCGGAAATCCTCGCTTCTTCGAATCGAATGATGCTCAAATTTCTCGAAAAGATCCTCCGGAATAACAAGAGATCATCATCCCAGGGAAACTTCTTGAAAATTTGAGAACCGACGGCGGACGGGAATTTCAAGATGTGCATCGTTCGGTGAAATCAGCTTTTGTCGAGCAAAGAAACAAACGGCGAGTCGTAACCTTCCCAAAGATTCCGAATAATGTTCCCGTGGCCCGAACAGAAGTTTTGTTCATTCTGAAAAATTTTGAGATATCACGAACGAATGCCAGGGCGTTGAGTCATTGAAATGAAAGCGTTGTTCAGTTTCTTTGATCTTTCGGTGCAGATTCGGTGCCCGTTACAAAATCCGGTTGCGGTTGTTCCCGACCGTTTTGAAATTTCAACTCTTCAGCCGAAAACTGAAGAGAAAAAAATTTTCATCCAAAGGCGACTCATTGTCTGCAATGACTCATGTCCCAAAGTACGCATATGTATGATGAATGTGAGATTTGCAGCAACACGGGCAAGAGCGCACCGAGCAGAAGAAAGAGAGAATCAGTCGTAATTTGAAGAACATCATGAACTCTCGTCCGACGCGGCCGTTGCGGGACGCTGTTTGCTCAGCGACTTCGTCTGCTTTGCTCTTGGTGTTCAGAGGTCAAGAGTTTACAGAAAAGACGAAAATTAAACAAATTCAAAAGTGGTCTTATGTTAGCCAACACAGAACCGAGAGCGATTCAAAGTTCATCGGCATCCACTTGCTTACTAAGCTTGAACGCCGAAGTGGAGGAGAACGAGGACTTTCTCCTCGTAACGATGACGACAACAACGGACTTCGGTCACTCAGCAACAATTTCTTGTTGACAAACTCAAGGCCTCGGCGACATGAATGACATCTTCTCGAATCTTCTGGTGGCGGCGTCCTTCTGCGACGAGTTCTTATCTTTCGACAACAAATCCAAAGCTCCGAAAAAAGTCCCTACTTCATGATCATTCGAAGGAACAAGAAGCAGACGGCCGAGCAAGCCACACAGACGAATGGTCTGACTGAGTGACTGAGTGAGTGAGTGGAGCGGAATGCCCAAATATCAACAAGAGTGGACGTAAATGTTTCCATTTTTCCTTCTTTTTCCATGTTTGCGGATGGCTGGACGTAATAGCGGACATTTTTCAACAATGCCAGAGCGACCACAGGTGAGAGAAGCAAGCCGGCAGCGCGACGAAGCAAAAATTCGAATTCGGAGCCACGCTTTAGGAAAACGACCATGACGACAACGATGACCGAGGATGGCTGAGGAAGACGCAACAAAGTCAACAGCGTCGCGTCGTTGAGGCCTGGGCCACACGGTGCCCTAGCCCATGCTTGGATGAGCTCGCGTCCGAGTCGGAGGAAAAATGACTGAGGCAGAAGAAGAGCCACGGACGGTGTCGAGCGACACTGGACGTGGTGCTCAACGTTGCGTGAGTTCAGAAGTTCTTCGAACGGAACGGAGACAATCCGTGATTTTGTCTTTTTTGACATAAACTAATCAACTCGAGAAACGAATCTCGATTTTGATTCCTGTGTCGGAAATTTTTGGAAAATGTCGCCCCCACGATCGTCGCCGAGTGGGACAGAAAGCCGCACAGAAGCTACAAAAAAGAGCGACGAGTGTTTCGTCTGAAAACTTCCAAGTTGCATCACGAGACAAGGCACAGAAATGGATTTTCTGTGCTGCTGCTGCTGCTGCGACCGGAGTGGTGTTAGTATTATTGAGCGGCGTCACCGCTCTTTTGTGAGCAGGTTTTCAAACGCACACAAATAGTCGACGAAAGAGAGAAATGAGAAGAACCCCAGAGAAAACGTGGACGGCCGCACTGACCGTGAACACCGATGCTTCGAGCCGGAGCCGAAATGAATAGAACGCATCGGACACGACATTCCGCACGAACAAAACTAGCCGACCGCACGGCGACAATTCGCAATTAACAATCAGCAGTCAATCTTCGACGGGCACGGGTTTCCACCCGAGCGACCGCTTCTTTCGTTCGTCCGCGACCGAGGTCTGCGGTTTGGAAGCATTCGGAAACAAAAGTCCGATTTGGAAAACGCCCTTGTCGCGCGAGAAGAACGGCCGCTCTGGAAGGATGAGTCTTCGATTCAAGCAACAACTTGTCCAAAACGTTCAAACAGCCGAAGTCGTTCCAAAATCTTCAAAATTGCTGCCGAAGCCATTGCTCGGGCAGTGTTTCGCTGACGAGCACAAAACGCGACAGCTTGCTTCTCCTTTTTTCTTTCGTTCCCCGTAAGTCAATCTGAGGCGTTTCGTCAAAATTGAAAACATGGATTGATCACCGTAGCATGCGATGTGACTACATCATCGATTTACTAAGCGAGCGAGAGAACTCCATCGATCCATCCGTCAATTTTGTTCGAAGCTTGCTCACAGATGCCCATCACCGCCTTGAAACAAAACTTGATTTGTTCCTTAGACTTTCGAGCGTGTTTTCGTTCATTTCTGAGCTCTTTGCTCCAAAGATCGTTGTCGTTGGTAACGTCTTCATCGAAGAGCCCGATGTATATCAGATATTTGTTATATTTTGTGCGTCCTCATCCTTGGATGACTCTTTCATGTCAAGGGCGAGCAACCTCAACAGACACACATCGCCTAGCGTCCATCCCGGCGGCCGTTGGGGTTCGAACCTCCACCATCGAGTTACCAGACACCCTAACGGACACAGCCCGACACCAGGGGGAACGGACCGAATTGTCGTTGGTTCTCCTTGACGCCAGAACTCAGACTTCGAAGATACGACGAGATAAGAGTTGACAAACACGTACATGAGCAACATCATTCGGCAACCGCAGTATATCGACGTCGGCGAGGAAATAAATTGCGCCGAATTTACTGCTTCTCTGACGTATTCCGGAAAAAGTCTTCAGATGAGATGAGTATTTAATCTGTCCGAGAAAATTGCGATCGTTTGACAAATACGAACGATAGCATCCGTTAAAGCGGACAACAAATGGGAAAATCCATATTAGGGAAAACGCATGACACGCTACACCCGTTCAGAGGCGCAATCGAAACCGCATGGGTCATCATAACATTCCGAGGATAGAAGCGGTCACCGTGAATAAGTCCTGAGACCAAATCCCAAAGACTCTTAGCGAATCTGCTGAGTTTCATATTTAGGCGAATTTTTCTTTTCATCTCTGTCCCATCGATTATGAGACCCCCTCCCCCGACCCGACAGATATCCTGGGTACCTAGTGTCCTCATTGTGGACATGGGAAACTCACCGGGAGCTTTGCGTCGAGTTGTGCGTCCGGACTTGGAGCTGCTGACGGATCCGCAACTCCTTCGTCGCCGTCTCTTTTCCGTTGATCCACTTCCACTGCATCCGCTGAGGCTTCCTTCTTTCACTCCGACCTCTTTGATGTATTGAATGCCGTTGATGTACTCAGGTTCAGGATACCTATCCCGATTCCTGGGAGCAGGAAGCGGCTCGGTCGCGGGTTCCGGTGGACACGGAGGTGGTTTGTATTTGATCGCGACGACCTGCGGAGTATCCGCCGGATCGGTGGTTTCGGGAATCTTTGGAACGGCAGCTAAGTTTTCACAGTTTCCGAAGCTCGAATGCGATTCGTTGTCGGTGGCGGAACTTCCCGACGAAATCCCCGACTCGTAATCGCGTTCCACGGGCGACTTCGTTTCGGTTTTAGGTTCTGGCTCAGTGGAAACAACCTCGATGACGGTCTGCACCTCGTTTTTCGTGATGGCTGCAGGTGGCTGGACGTTATTCAGTCGTCGGAAGTTCGTCTTGATATACTTTCTGAGAGCTCGCGGAGGCATGACGTAATGTTTTTCGAATTCGTTGCTCGTGTGGAAGACGATTTGACGCTGTTACTCTTCATTGGTCTGTGGGTCCCTATAGTTCTGGGGAGAGGTCACCAGAGCGTGTTGGAGGTCCGACTGACTCACGCTGGATTTGTTCGAGAGCTTTCGATTCTGTTCGAGTTCGTTAATCGAAGTCAACGACGCGGACTTCTTCAAAATCCCGGGAAGAGTTCGTTCGTCCGTGGCTTCAACGCTGGACGGCATCCGCGGCAACGTTTGGCCTCTCTGATCTACGCTCGACGCCGTTTGATCTGTCAAAGTCTTCGGACTGTTTTTCTTGAAACGGGGAAGACTGAATGACCACAAACGTCGGCTCGCCTTCGCTTTGTCCGACTCGGTCGGCGACGACGACGGCGACGACGACGACATGTCATCTTGGAACGACCGCGCACCCTGAGAAAGACTTCTGGACAGCGACTTCGAGTCAGGTGTCGATCGCGGAGTATCAGAAGTGCCGCAGCTGTCGGGACTGTAGCTTCTGACACTGTCATCGAAACTGACGAATTTCTCTTGGACTCTCGCGGGAAGAATCTGCGAATTCGCCATCGAGTGTTGGATTTTCGGACTTCGGGTCACGCCGTTCTGGGAGGCGGCGGTCGCGGCCCGGATCGAGGGAGTCGAGGGGACCATGGGGACAGCGGTTGCCGTCGTCATCTTCTCGGTGGCTTCGGATGCCAAGAGGTGGAGACTCTTGTTCTCCGACGCCAGTTGTTGGGCGCGCAGCTCGGAAAATCGATTCTGAGTTGCGTTCGGATGTGGAGCAGGTGGATGAATTGGCGCGGGGGCGGCCGCAGGTGGCAGCGGCCGTGAAGGTTGCGGGGGTGGTCGTCTCGAAGGGAGCGGCAGAATGCGGGGCACGTCGCGCGTTGGCGGGGGCATCTCGGGTCTTGACGGGATCCTCGGGGGTTCCCTCAGCTGGAGATTGTTGTAAATCAGCGGACAGGTCTGACCGTCGGCGCCCCGGATCAGGCGAATGTCAGCGTGTCTGTAAAGTGAGAAAAAAGAGAAATTGTCATAAATTAAATCTCAAAATACAACTACGACCCGGTTGTGTGAGACAAAAGCCAAACTAACGAAACTGCTCAACAACAACAACAGAGGACCCTCATGCGACACCGCCCTCATCGTTAGCGGCGGCGGGGCTTCTCGTTGCTCCGGTCATTATTTGGTGACGGATTCTCTGGAGCGATTCCAGACAATTCCTGATTTGGATCCGTTGGCCATGTTTTTTGGTGATTTTGTTTTCATGACCGGATTGAAGACGAACAGCCCGACGGAGCTGTATAGGAAATGATCATCGTCATCATCCCTTACCCCCTCCCCCCAAAACGATAACGAAGTCGCCTTTGTTTTCTCTAATAAGATAAAAAGAGAGAATGTAAAGCTTCTTCGTTCGAAGTTCTATCATCTGTCAATCCATATCACGGGAACGAACGAATGAATGGATGAATAGATGGATGGCGCCAAGACTTAATTCTTCTCCTATCGGAGAGGATCAAGTTTTTGGATCGGATTTTTGAAAAACTCGGCGCGGCTCCGACATTTCCGACGGGAGCAACGAGCGCGACAACGGCAACGCGATTAAAAGTCATAAACAAGGTTCACTCGAATTCTGAAGACAAGACAATGGTCGCGACCGTCGTCGAGAAGGCGATTCTGTCGCGATGGCGTATGGTCACGATAATGAACAATAACACCGTGATCGTGATGACGTCCGACGACCTTTGTCTGTGCTAGCTGTGTGGTGATCGGTTCGTTTGTCCGTCGGATGCTCAGCCAGGTTGTGGGGTCCGGTGGTCATGATGTCAGAACTTCGAGATGGTTCAACTGAGCAAGCGACACACAGACAGCAGTAAATAATCGTTAATCGCTAATTGCGGACGAAAGAAATTCGTTGAGAAGCACTCCGCTACGATTGTTCCGTATCGCTAGGAACAAAGACATCGTTTAGACTGAGTTATCGTGAACGGAGCCGAGCGGACAACAAACCAGCTAACCGACCGACTGACCGACCGATGGACAACAACAAGTGGACTGGCAAGCAACTAGGGTTGTTCGACAAGTTAACCGCAGAAAGAAGATTGTCTGACCATTACCAACTGACGATGATCATAGAACACCGTGACAGATAAACAACTTGTCCGAGTCATTGCGGCTTGCGTGCTTTGACCCAAT
This sequence comes from Neoseiulus cucumeris, assembly GCA_021527715.1. Taxonomy (NCBI): domain Eukaryota; kingdom Metazoa; phylum Arthropoda; class Arachnida; order Mesostigmata; family Phytoseiidae; genus Neoseiulus; species Neoseiulus cucumeris. Next base: position 927,687 of record JAJSRV010000041.1, on the reverse strand, counting down.
TGCCGACCCCCTACACCACTAGGTTAAACTGTACAGATGAGCTCGGATGGTTACGCCTGGACGGTCAAGATAATTTTCTCTGTTTCGTCCATACTCCTACTCTTCGGGCGACGAGATGAACGAGTGGCCAGCGCCAGAACCAGTGCCTGTGTATCACAAGTGCAGATTTGCATAAGAGATGCTACACCGTCGTGAACCGGAGCCCCCAGAGCTCGAGGGGTCTTTGATTGCTGGAGACGAATCGAATTCTCGCCGGATTTTCGAAAAATATCCGATTCTTGTCGAAAAGATTGAGAGAAATCCTAACCGGAAGCTTCGAATCAAGAAAATACCGGATCTAAGTTATTCGGGGCTGAGAACTTCGATTTTGCTCAAGGAAAATCTGAGTCTTCATGACGAAAAAATCGGATATTCGACAACGACGACGGGGAATTCCCGATCACTCCCGTGGGAACTTCCGTCCGCAGAAATACAAATCAAAGTTTCGCGCGAGGAGCCGAAAGCCGATCTTCACGCGGGAGCAGAACCTCAACCTGAGTTGTCGCGACACCAAAATTCCTTTTTACGGCGTCACAAGTCGGCAAAGCAAGGCGCTGTCCGCTATTCTGGGAGTGCTTGATTTATCTCGTTCTCTTCTGCGAAAGGTGAAGTCGATGCTTTGCTAAGCCGAGCTACAGCACAGAGGATGGAGTCGTCAAGTCGTCGACACAGTCAACGCTTCAAGATCGGGGGTTGATCCAAGCGAATCCGCGAACAAACGAACGAACGACGCGACGAACAAACGAGCCAACTTTTATCAGTTCTCTTGATAGGTAGTACTACAAGAGGACGAAGAAATAATTCTCAAGTCGCCGGCCGTCACACAGCCCGTTTGAATTTGAATTCGCGCTCGGCGGAAACTGCGCACGTCTGTCTAATCGCATTATCGTCGTCGTCGTCGCCATCATCACCGACACGAGCATCGTGTGCATCATCATTGTGATCAACGAAAGAAGAATGGAGTTAATCTTCTGCTCACCTTTCATCGTAGAGGCTCTTGTAAGAACTTCCGAGAATGGGCTCCGAACTTCGCTGCGGTTGAAGTGGCCCATGCTGAGGTCCGCCCAGCTGATTGGGACTTCGGTTGATGAAGTGATGCGTTTGCGACGTCATATCCTGCAACAGAAAAGATTCGATGAGCCACGGTTGTCATCGACTAATCAACATTCCAACAATCAATGAAACGCGGAACGTACACGAAAACGGAATAACGACTCGTCGGATTCCTCGCTCGACTCGAACAGAAATAACGCCACATCGAGTCTTGGAAGTGCGTCGACCTTTCCCGCACTAACTTCTGATTTTCTCTGCTCTCGATATCGAACTTTCACTCGAATTCCGACGAATCTCCTCTTTCCAAGAGTTTTTTCCCTCGAGGAAAGTCGATCCGTCCTCCCATGAGCTTGTTCGACATCTTGGCCCCACTTCGGGACATTGACAACGACGACCGACACCGAGAAAAGGCGCCAAAAGCTTCACCTCGGACAGTTTGGGATGCTCATTGCGAGAAAACGCTTCGGTCGCCGCCAACGATCATTTGTTTTGGTGCTTTGCCACCATAACGTCCCACAGTTGGCGAAACGGCGCCCGAGCATCTCTTTCGTCCTAATTTTCTGCTCGTCGACAGTGTTACCGACAAATGTTGTTCGAGCGACGATATCTTCCCACTGTTCTGACACCCGGCAACAACGCCTTTCGCGCGAGCAATTTACAGTAACAAACGGAAATTGTTGCCACCGCCAGAGAATTAATTCTCGCCGCTCAATCTCGCCTAAAATCGTTTCCGTTTCGAACTCCTTGTCAAGTGAAGGGGAGTGGAAATTTCCTCGTCATCTCGACGGGAAGATCTGGAAAACTCTTTTGAATCCGACCGTACTCGCCGCTGCCAGATGAAGCGTCACGCACAATCACGGCAGAATGCTTCATTTGAAAACAAGCTGTGAGACCTCTCGTGCGCTCGCTGTTCGTTTTGATGTTGGTAGCAACGCGCAGGCAGTGCTGCTCCTGCGCAATTCAAAGCGCAGCATTGAACAACTCATCATGAAAACGTCAGGAAGTTGACCACAATGTTCGAAAACACTTCCGATGTCTTCGGAGGAACGCACAATTTTCTCCTCTTGTTCATTTTCTTTTTCCAATTTATTCTCGCCGTCGCTCTCGTCGTTGTCATCGTCGCGGCTCGTCTTTTCGACTAAAGCCACACATTGTCGTCGGAACAGCTTCCACCGTGAGACGATCGCAATCATCGTCATTGAAGCGTCGTTATAATTATTGAGGAAAGGAGCTTTTCAGACATTACAAGGATCCTGACCAGGGGCGAATGAAGCGTGAGAACCGAGTTTGTTGCCCATGATTCTCAAGATCTCCGCTCCTCTTCGTCAAGTTCTCGGCCCTTCCTGAAGGTCCTAAAGGTCCGCTTCCTACTTTGTTTCATTTTTCAATCGCCACAAAAAGAGGAACCCCTCAGATAACGAACCTGACAGATAACGGATGTAGTGATAAATGAGGGTGCTGCGACAAAACTAGGAGCGAAAATCGCAAAAAAATCGCTCCATCTCTGGGAAAACAAACAATGAATCAGCAACCACTCATGGTGGTAAATCACTTTTTCCACTTTTCTGGAGCTCCGATCGAAGACGACAACGACGAGGCGGGCGTAAGAACGAACAAAAACATCGACAACGGCAGCGACGAACAAAAAATAAGTTACAACGGAAAACAAGAAACGGCTGTTGCCGCCCTAATCGTCCCGATTACCATCGACCGTCAGAACAATATAAGCACGAGAGTTATTGGAGGGACCGACGTCGGATATTTTTCTTTTCTGGCCGATGTGGCTTAGCCTTTGAGGCATCGTCATATAGCTCGTAGCCCTCAACGATCAGGAAGAAACGAACGAAGGAGGAAGACAAGCTTGTAACCTACGGAGGGATATTCGCTGATGTTAGAGGGAACGTGAAAATTACTTCGACAGGCGTGAAGGCGAGGCAAGAAGCTTCGCGAGTGATCTTACCAGAACACTTTCTTGACATCGGGCCATCATTTTTCTTCCCTGGTGAGCTTCCACGGGTGAAGTCTGCCTCAAAATAGAATTGCAAACTCTCGCCGTTCGTTTCGCGACACGGCTCATAATTGAACTGTGGTCGTTTAGATCAAGATGCGTCCGTTCCGAATGTTTATTCAGAAACCGAAGTCAGATCGTATCGATCACGGGTCGCCTTGCCCTCATATTTCGACAGATCATTCCAGAAATGGTCAGTGTCCCAAAAGCGGTGCCACATATTTCCAGCCTACACGGGTCAATAGGCATATCTTTGAAGCGAATGATCATGTCTTTACTTTGTGCTCGTCGTGTTCGCTTCAAAACCTCATTATCCCCTTGTTCTCTTCAAAGTCCCATCATCCGCTTTGCTCGCCCGATTCTCGATAACCATCTTGTGTTTATTTCTATATTTCGTTTCGACTGTGACTCACTCAAGTCGCATGGACATCGGTTTAACGAATTCGGATTCGTAGAAGATCTCGCCTCAACGAGCTTACGACTCGCGATGGAGCAATTTGAAAAATATCGACAGCAAGAGCGTTCAAAGGAGATACCGGAGCGGACATGAAGAAGGATAAGAAAAAATGGAAGCATCCGTTCGCGAATCTTCTGAGCACGAAGACAACGGGGGATCGTGTTTCTTCAAGAAGATGACGACGACAACTCTTGAACACGGCTCGCGGCAAATTCACGTTGGACTAACGAAAGATCCAACGGTTCAGAAGTGAAATAACAGATCCACGAACTTATCGGAACGAAGGATTTTGAAATCCTTTTTAGAAGCAGGGAATTGAACCATCTTCCTTCAAGATATGATTGCCGAGGAAGCCGCTTTAGAGCAGCGACAAATCGACCTGAGAATCAAGATCCTACGGCTTCCCGAGAACCTGATGGCGGACCCCGGACTCGGGTTCAGGACGAAGTCTCGGGGAAAACCAAGGAGCGAACGGAATCATCTGAACAAGAAAGTAGGAATGTCTTCGAGAAGAATGAAGTGAAGAGCAATTGCGTCTGGCGCTGCAATCGCTCACTGACTGGCGTTGTTTTGTTTTGAGGTATTCTTATCGAGTTACGAATGTTGTCCATTTCTCGACGCCTTCTCCGTCTCCGCGCACAGCAGGTTTAAGCTCACACAAGATGGCAGCGATCACTCTTTAATGGATTACTGTATTTCAATCCGTCCGTCCGCCGTTCTGTTCATCTATTTATCTGTTCTGCGCGCACGAGTGAGCAAACGAGCGTTGCTTCTTTCGAACGTCGATCTCTAGATAGCGACGGTTCGAGAAAAAAATGAGAAACTCACTACGAACGCGACAGTTCGACCGAGCAGATGAAAGAACATTTGAATATCTCTCACAGATTCCGGAGAAATAACGCTTCTCCGTGTGGCTATTTTGTTGCTCAAGGCGAAAAGAAATCGAATGAAACGACAAAACCAAAGAAATATCGACAGGTGTAGATAATAAAACGAAATAGAAAGAACGGATCAATGAGCTTCGATTTCGATTTCCGAACGAGCTGTGTGGACAACTCGACGGAATCGCTCCGCTTCCAGAGAGTTGTGTCCTGGAAACACTCGCAGGAGCGATTTCACGAAAATTTCGTGAGATCTCCGAGCTTGTTCACAAGTTTCTTTCCAGGAATCTCCCAGATCTTCCGGAGAGTCTTTGAAAACGCAGCTCGTTTGTCGTGGGAAGCCACCGAGAAATCACGAAAATAATGATCGGGTTTCGGATCTTCACTTTCAATGAGAATCGTAGTTGATTTCGGTGCCAGGGGGAGGACAAAGGCCTCTTCTATCATGTCAGGGCGAAAACCATTTGCCCTCTTATGGAGCATGGATAGCTTTCGGGTCGATTCGATGCTGAATCGGATGTTCCGGATTTTCCGCTCATTTCGGCTTCCATCCAACTCATTTCGCCGGACTATGAAGTTTGGATCCATTAGCGGTGGTCGAAGCCATAGAGAGCTTTTACGGACTTCAATTTTATGCGAATTCTTAGATTAAGAAGGAGAAAAAAAAACTCGGGCCGTTGAACCTGAGATCAAGGTCAAGATCGCATCTCGTGAAAGACATTTTTTTACTAAATTTTTTGCCCTCGTTCCAGCTTCTCGATTCAAACTCTCGTTTAGGATCCCTGAGAACATATTTCTCTCGAGGAGAGGATCTCGCGGAGTTTCCAAATCTTTTTGGTGGATTTGAGAGCGGGCATCGAAAAATGTTTGGATTTCAGAAACTTCAGCTTTCAGTCATCGGGACGCCGCGTCACCCGGATCGAACGGCCGCGGGAGGAGGAGGCGAGAAAAACGTCGATGAGATAGAAATAACATAGTTGCCGTTGAAAGTTGTCAATCACGGAGAGAGTTCAACGAATGTGCTCAAATCTTGGGTGACATCTATTCTTCGGAAGTCGTTTCGCCTCAACGAACGCGAACGAACGAACGAACGAACGAACGAACGAACGAGCCGGCCGGCCGGCAACAAAGGTTTTCCGAAGACAATGAGTCGAGCCAACGGTCAAGTCTCCGATCGGGACACTCCGAGAATTACGGCGCAAGATGATGCTTGAGTGGATTAGGCCACGGAATATGGAAAGCGAGAAGCCGTGGACCGAACGAGAAATAGTCCTCGAAGCGAGGCGGTCCACCGGCAGGGTTCGGAAAACTCTTTTACGTGAAATTATATTCAGGCCATTACGGACGCGCCTGACTCTTGTGGCATCGGACAATTAATTAGACTTGCCCCAACCGGTTGCAGAAAAAATCAGCTCTGTCCGCGATGATGGTATTGGATTTCATCGGTCCTCTCGCCTTTTCGTCGATGACTTCGCGCCAGAATTACTGCAGGGCCGCTCGATCAGCAAACCAGATTCCACCAGGAGCAGCCAGCACCCAATAACGCTCATGAAACATTTCGACACCACCTTTTTCGCTCAACGTCGTCGTCATCATCAACGATCGGACATAAAAACCGTCTCCGACGCTCTCTATCTCGCCCTGGGTGCCGATCGATTTGTTTTTGTCTCTTGTGAATCTTGATTGAATGGAGCGTTAATATTCAAGGAAATTCTCACAGAAACATGAAACAGAACACGAAATTCGGTCTGGGAAAGCTGCACCGCATCCAGCATTACCGAAAACACGAGGTATCGATATACATCGATATATCATTATATCGTTTTGTTAGCATTGACTCGTGATCACTGGTGATGAGTCGACATTTAGTTATACTTTCAATAATCTGTTGTGGTTGTTCAACGAGATTGTCTTGATATTCTTCTTCGTTCTGTTGTTGTCGCCAATCGACTTCTTATTCTGAATCATCCTCATATGTACTGCTGCTCGTCGCCATCTTCAGCTTTGTTGTCGTTTCACTGCGTTTGACAATTTTTGATGCTTTTGTTGTACTGCTCGTAGCCATTTTTGATGTTGCTGTGAAGCTTGTGTGAAATTTTGTTTTTGTTGTTGTTGCGCTACTTGTCACTGAATTAGTTGTTGTTGTTGTTGTACTGCTCGTACCTATTTTTATATTTGCTGTGAAAGTTGTCATTATTTTTGTTGTTGTACTGCTTGTCTACATTTTTGTTGCTTTTATTGTGTTGTTTGTCAGCATTCTTATTGTTTTACTACTTGTTAACATTTTGATTGTTGTCGCCATGGTACCCTTGTCATTGTTACCCTTGACGCTAATTTTGTTGTTGTTGTGTTTTTCGCCATTCTTGTTGTTGCTGTACCGCTTGTAGAAATTGTTGTTGTTCTAATCCATGTCGTCGAAGCGTTCGTCGTTATATTTCTATTTGCCACTTTTGTCGTTGTAGTTAGTTATCAATGTTGTACGTCATTTTTATTGCTGCCGCGAATGAGCGCTGTTGCATTATTGCTCTTGTCAAAGTTTTTCTTTTTCTCGTCAATGCCCGGGCTCTTAATGCTGATGTCGTTGTTTTTGTTGATGTCTACAAAGTTGTTCATCCGCGGTTGTCACTTCGCGCGAATTCAATTTGGAAAGCTTTTCAAATTGCATAGTCCACGAACGAACTAACACGATAACTATTACGCAAATTCGCTTCGGACATGTTCGATATCTTTTTCCTTCAAGAGAAGAGTGACAGAGAATCCAGCGACTGATTTGAAGAGCTTTCAAACGGTCTTCAATCAGCTGAAAACATCGTTGTTGTTCTCGTCGCTGTTGTAGTAAGACGGCCGCTTGTCAGTTGTCCCCCACTGTCGTATTCATTGCAGGGGGAGAAGCTACGCGCAACAGTGCAATTCATTGACACTCAATCGATCGGCGACTGTCAAATCAGACAAGCGATGCCCGCGCGCAGGTTCGCGGTGCCGGCGTCCGTCGCGCTTGTCATTCCTTGCGAAACTCGGCATTCGCTTTTCGAACAGCCGTAATCGAAATTAAATAAAAGTCACAGACATGGATTTGAGCGTACGCGACCTTGGGAATAGTCTTTTTGTTCACGCGGCTTTTCCAATTTCCAAAGATCTGAAGTTGAGCAAAGCGACGGTGAACGCTCGGCCACGAAGAGCGATACCAACAATGATTTCCCTCTTTCCGATTGCATTCAGTTCACGTCATATTGGAAATCGTTCACGAGGGTCAACAGAAAACATGGCAGCCTCGACAACGATGTCTAAAATGTTTAACAACAATCAGCAACAATGGCGGCTGCATTCACGTCAAAAGCAGGCTCGTAGAGGATGGACAACATCGATAGCAGAACACAACAACAATAATCAGCGATTCTCTCATATCTTCTGAATAAATAGAAACGAGATCGGTCAATGATTCCGACGTGCAACAATGAAAATGACAGCAACAACAACAACAACAACAACAACAATGGCGGAAACCACCGAGTATGACAGTGCATAAGGCGAAAATTACAAGCATGCCACCACACAGCGATCGCTAAGTGGTTGTTGAAGCTTTGTTCAGAGATCTGGAAGGCAGACGCGTGGTATTGTGAGGCGGAACCTAATTTGCACTTGGCTGTCCTTCGCGTACGAAGCGATTCGATCGAAACCGATTCAGTCAAGACGCAGCCTTCTGCTCGACTGAAGAACCGACGAGAAATCGGATCGCTGAAAATAACGGTCGGCGGCGACTCGACCCGCTTAATGTGATTCGCAAGTCTCCCGGAGGTTTTTGATTGCGAGTTTGGTTCGGACAATCTTGCACGATCAGAGCCTCGAGGTTAAGAACCCCGCGAAGACAACGACCAACGCTGGATCGCGTCTGATTCCCTTCTCTTCTGGTAGTAAAGATCATAATCGAATTGGAATCAAATCGAATCCAGTTCGGAACACAACGACCGATCTCCTCACGAATAAAACGAACAGCGGACACGATCCGCGCCATCGAACAGCCGACACCTTGATCTTGAACTGCGACTCATCCAACTGGAACCAACGTTTGTGTACTTGAACTAACAACCACCGCGACTGTGGAAGATTCTTTTTATTTTCGTTTAGTTGAACGCAGACATTTGCGATCGAAGTTTTATGACTTGATTGTTCTCACGCAGTTCGTTTGCTCGATTCGTCCGAATCATTGATCCTTATCCAGAGGAGGAACATCGTCTACATAGGTGAACAGGAGCACCCCGGGTGCAGATGCTGTAGCTCTGGACGCGCCCGGAGGTGGAGGAAATCTTCCTCGAGAAGCACTCTGCAGCTCGTTTGAGGAAAGCTAGCGTTTTCGGAAGGATTAAGAAACGAGATAAGGGTTCTGATAAGGCGGGCGAGAGATAAGGAAACAAAGAAGGGCGGGTCAGAAAGGGGAAATTAAGACAAATTTCGAAAAAGTAGATAACGTAGGGGTCTAGAGGAAGCTATCATCGAGGGAAGAAGCTAATCCCAGGGAATAGAGAATAAGAGACTGAAATCATCGAGTTAAAAGATATGCATGAGCCCGAAGCTAATGGACATGACCGAGATGGAAGTGGAAGAGCCGTTGGAGACGTCGCACTTCAAGTAGGCGTTGGCGTTCCTTTTTTTTTTTCACTTTTGCCGTCAGATTTCTCTGACTCGCTCAGATAAAGAGGGTACTGAGCAAAGACAACCGAAATTGCGGGCTCCCCCGCATCAGATGGACCTAGTGCTCGAAGCTTTCGTGAATGCCGGCCGGCTAACCGACTTGCGGCTGACGCTTCGATCGCCGCAGAATCCACGATTGAAGGGGCGTATGTGCGGGAACACCATTCAGACCCATCGGGACGGACCGACAGACGAACTGACTGACGGAGCGTCGAAGCGACCGGCGGACTTGCGATGACGAGCAGGAGAAAGAAGAGGATGGTCGACGTCAAAGATTGAGCGACACGTCTTGAAGCTCTTAAGCGAATTAAGTGGAATGATGAGACTCACTCTTTCAATCCATCCCGCAGTCGATCCGGTATCCAGCGAACCAGTCGGCCGCTCACTTCACGCCGCATCAAAGCAGCTAACGGCATCCCGCATTCACTGTCAATTCTGTCCAGGGCCTTTTAAGAAGACATCACGACGAACTCGCCTCTGTCTTTGCCGGCGATGCCTCTCTGCCTAAACAACTGCTTCGACGGACGGTCTTTCCGGAAGCGAGTCTGAGTTTCTTGTTGTTTTGCTCCCAAATGAGCGGAGCCATCGAAGCCGAAGCGATCAGACACTTCAAATGTTTCGTGACGACTTCAAGCCCCCATTCCTGGAAGTACCTTCGACCAAGCCGAAAGCCGCGACAGAAGTTACAACAAGACAACAACGAGCATGAGAGGCGACGACTTTGACATCGAAATCAGGAAACTGCCAAACTTCCAGACCTTTCGAACCCGGTGCTCGAGTTTCGTGTGTCCAGAAGGTCTCCGCGTACAGATCCCCTTCCGTGACTGACCCGGAAAATCGCACGCTCAGCGAAATATCCACTGAGCTCCATTTCATCCGGTCGTCCCTTCCGTTTCTCATGGTAACGAAAATATTGGCGTTCGGTCCACGGCTCGATGTTCGTCGAACTATTCGTCAAAAGTCCTGCCGGCAGCTTTTCATTGTGACGTGATTGATCACTTGCGGAATACGTTTCGACCGCTTTGCGAAAACAACAAAAGTAATTACTCCGTTTCGCGATATTTAATCTCGACGTCAGTGAGAATTCTCAGCAGTGTTTGCTTCCCTTCATTTTCTCGTTCTCGATGAGGTATCCGGTGTCCGAATTTTGGACGGCGTCGTCACGTAGTGCGAGGAGCGATTTTCGCTTTGATGGGACGCGTCTTGGACGTCTCGTCAAAACGAACTTCGTGTTCTTCGTCGAACTTCTTGTTCCTGGAGTGAGCGTTTGCGTGTGCGTCAAGCGTTCCGATCAGAGACAAAGACGAATCGAAGCGAGGCAGAATATTCAACCATTCCCTTGCTGCTCTTGCCGCTCGAGAGTGTCATACCGACTCGTGGTACCGCAAGCAAATCTGCACGAGGCGTGCACCCTCGCTGAGGTGCCAGGATCGTGGACGTTCATTTGTCGAAGCAAGGTCGATATAGCGCTGCTCAGCAAGAGAGATGTTACGCCAACGATCGCCTGATTTATTGCGTTTCGCCCACACGGAGCAACATGTGAAATAATAAAAATGCCTCGTTGTCTGTCCGAACGAGCGAATTCTGACCCCGAACGACTCGAATCGGAAGATCGAATAAAACGCTTTTCATTTTGAAGTGGGCGATTGACACTGCTCTCCCGGTTGGAGTCGAAGCGATCCCTCAGCCGAGCAGCTGGACAACGTCCAAGAGGTTCGGGCAGCGCGCATATATACTGAACTGAACGCACCTTGAATCCTGATTCAGCTTAAAGATGGAATACACAACATAATTATCTTCTGGAAAGCAGAGCAAGCCTCGTCGGCAATGCTAGCCCAGATCGTTGCGCATCTTACCATCGGCTTCTCGGCCAGCGAGCCGAGCAACTGCGTCGAGTCAACTATTCAGTCGGGAAGACCCGAAAATAGGAACAACAAAAAAAGGGTAAACTGCGCAAAAACTGAATACGATTTGGGGATTCTGGGGATAATGGAGTTGGAAATTGGTCAAAATTCATATTTTCCCGCCAAATTGTTCCTGTATCTGGAAATCTTCTGCCATGCGAAGGACTTCGTATCCGCAGGTCTGACATTTGCGAGGTCGATCAATGACTTTTTTTGAGATTCCGGGGCCGCGGGAAACTTGGGAAATCAAAGCAGCTACCGTAAACACTGCCGGATATCGGTCAGTTGCTCTACAGCGCCGCTTCGTTCTCTTTATGTCGATGATGATTCTGCCTGAATCCTCGAGCAACAATGCGGCGACCGCGACTGCAGCGGTGATCATATTATGATGAAGACGAACTTCATCCTGAGAATCAATAATTTTAATTGGATCGAAGACCATCGGGGAGGTCTTCAATCAAACGATTTCGAACGGAAAGTCCACTGTGATTCGCAGACATTAATCCAGATCCTGGTTCTCCGCACCATTTCCCCGAGCAATCGAATGTGAATCGAAGATTCGGCACCTTTTCGGCCCGCCGAAGGGTTCACGGTGGACCAATTGACTCGAGGCATCAGAACATCATCAGCTCGATAATTGTGTTGCTTCTTGATTCAATTCTTCACACAAACGAACACGTTGTCCCGAGGCCCCCATTCTCGAATCGGAGGTGTTTCTCTCGCTCCAGACGTCGGCGAGTAAGTATCTGACGTTGGCAACACTCGTGAAGCGGCGTGAAAATTGTTGGAACAAAGATCTTGACCTCCGTCCGCAGGAGAAGAAAATTCCGCCATGGGAATCAACGGGTTCGCTGTGTTCATTCGCTAAATTGTAGCGAGCCGGCGAAGAAGCGAGACTATTAAGACGCGTTTCTATTCCCGACATTTCTCGCCGTTCCGCGCTCCGATTAACAATAATAATTAGAAAGAAGACTAACAACCGAATGGAGGTCAGTCACAACCCTATGACAATGTGTGCAGAGCTTCATTGTGGCGAGGTTCAACAGTGAGTCTTCGGCGAAGAACTCCGATTCATTCCGATGGAGTTCGCGAGCATGATATGAATGAAAAGTAAAATTGGCAAAGGCGCACACACGATCGCTTCTGGAAAACATCATCCAGCAATGAGCGATGGTCGAACGAACTCCTGTGGACATCCATGATTGACATCGGTCCAAATTGAAATGAGTGAGTCGACTGCAGGGGATCGTCTTTTCGATTGATTCACCTCATCAAAATCATTTCAGTAATCGACATCAGGAACGAGTTCCTCGTTGAAATCAAAGATTCTGGTGACCTGGACAATGGACAAAGATTCTCTCTCTCTCTCTGATTCCCTTCTCTTGTAGTCATCAAGGTTATCAAACTGTCCCACAAGCCCACGAGTTTCTCGACGACTCTCCAGAGGTGTGGATTTGAATGGAGAACCTCGGTATCGAGAAAAGAGTCCATAAACACGTCATCGACCATCAAAACGTAGGAACAAGAGAACGCAGACGATCAAGGTAACACTCTCAGGAAAGAAAAGTTTGCTTCCGAGGGCCCACACAAATCGAAGGCTCGAGAAGCATCGTGGGGACAATCTGAGCGGTGACAGCATTGACAGAATTTCTCATTGCGACGCAATTATCTTCCTTCGCGATGTGAAACTTGAATCGACTTAGTCTTGTTAGATACGCGACGATCAGCGAAATCGTACGTTGTATCGGAAGGCTTCCACAATTAGCCATCGCTTCAGACACAGAATCCAGAGCATCGATCCAACTGTTGCCAAATCGATTTCCCCGCAAACTAAGCGTTTTGAATATTCACACACAATCACTTGAGGCGAATGAACAAATTGCCGCGACCTTTCTCGTCGCCGAAACCATTTTGAGCCCGAATCAAATCAACTTCGGGATTCGGGGCAGAATTCAGCGCCGACCGGCAGCAAACACTGTCAGGAAAAAGCACCAAAGTTAATGAGGTATTTACGGCCGGTGGCGGGATCTGAACATACACAGTTATTGTTCGGAAGACAGCGAATGACCAGATCGACGAAACGTATTCATGCAAATAAGGAGCAGTAGATGAAATATATCCAGCCGCCCATGTTTATTATTATCCTCTATTATTATTATCATCATCATCATCATCATCATCCCCGAGTCGCTAACGGCTCGCCACGCCGCGAAAAGAAAAAACGAACGGCTCATTATGCTCCGAAATGATTATCTATTGTAGCCGTCGTCGTCGTGTCAGCCACGCCGAAACAACGATCTGCTTGATAAGCCCGACCGGATTGGTCTCGTCGCTGATTGGAACGTCTTCTCCTTTCGTTCACGCACTGACAACACTTCTGCATTGTCCACCCGATCCGTCTCTGTCTCGATTCTATCAATCAATTCAGTCAGTCCGTCAGTCAGTCGACCGTTCGAGGAAAAGTCCTCCGATTTCGAAATTTTCGCCGAAAAACGAGGAAACTTGACATTTGTCGAAGACCGATTCCGATGCCGAATCAACGGTTCAAGGGGTTACAGTGGCGAATGGACATCGACCCACGGGATGAAAAATTGAAAGACCGTTTCTGAATTAATGAGCGCAGCCGATCGCGTTGAACGATTTTATTTGACAGCGATTAAATCCCTTCATGGGTCCGTTTCTGGGACGACCGTTCTCCACCAGATCGTGTTTCCGAACGGACATGCATCTGCGCGCGGAAATCAAATACACATCCTTCGTAGCATACGTGCATACTCAACGTGCTTGCGCAAGGTCGACGTGCTCTGGCGGCGTCGTTAACCGCAATTCGCCGTTTGGTAGTACTTATCCGAAACTAATGAACAAGGCGTAATCTGAGATTCTGGATGGAGATAAATGATCGTCATTCGACCGAAAGCTGTTTGTGACAATTTACTCAGTCCGTCAGACGAAGGCATCGACGGCGACGCAAAGGAGGAGGAGGAGGAGTTGAAATACGAGGATAAGGAGGCCTTCGAGGGCTTTGGAGTGGGCGATTTCCCACGGCAAAAGTCGCAGATAACGCCGTTATTTACGTTTTTTTTCTTCTTTTCTTTTTGTTTAACGATAGCGAACTGCGCACCGGCTCCCATACAACCCTACACTCTTTCGCGCAGCACTCGATTACGAGGAGGCTTACGTTTCAAGTTTTACGGTTTCTCCGACTTCGCGCTATCTCTACAAACTTCAGTCGACAAGGCACGGGTGCTACGAGAAGCCATAACGCATTATCAAGGGTGAAACAGAGACAGGGGAGCCAGTCTCCTAGACCAACCAAAAAGCCATCAAATCAACGATAAGATAATTTAGGAGGAAAACTTAGTCTGCTGCTGCTCGACGCTCATCCCGAGGGACTGGTGGTCGGGGGACCTCATCTGGCAGCCCAGGGTTCAGCAGATGGGTCTCGCTGACTGCCACTCGTTTTGGTTAAAACAAAACTCCATGGCTTTGTCGTCACGTCTAAGACACCGTGCCGTCATTAAGTTTACGTGGTCACGCGTCAGCGCTCGCCGCGCCCAGCTGGAGACCCTAGGGGCCCCTTGGTCCGGACTCGACAACTTGCTTCGTATTGTTGCTGCTTTGTGTATGACGGTGCTGGTGTTGATGATGATCAACCAGCTTCATATGAATATGAATCGCTTGCTTCTAATTGGAGCTCATGGTTTATGCAGCGGTCCGTTTCATATAAACCAAACGAAGAATCAAAAATCTAATATATGTACATACTACAAGCTCAGCAACAATCCAATTACGACCGTTCACTTAACGGAGTTGCGGTCGGCTTCGATTCAATGTGGATATGCAGATTTCGAATGAAAGGCTCGAGCTCAATTCACAAAAAACCTGCGGTCGTTCGAGTTTTCCAAGTTTCATGCCGGACTTTGGCTTTGACCGTTTACTCGAAGATTCTCATTCGTAACTTGAGTCTATGCTGAATGTAGCGATTCCTAGATTTCGATCGAGCGTTCGCTGAACATCACTTCCGACCGTTGTTGGTCCGCACCCGGCGAAACCGTTTGACCGTTCTCAAAATTCTGAACCGTTTCGAGTCGAGCGTTTAAATTGCCCGCCTTCTCGAGGCTGCTGCGTGAAAAGTAACGGAAATTCTTCAGAACTTTTCGTCGATCACCCACTTCACGTGGGATCCCGTCGATCGGGGAGACAGTCTGTCGATAGATCGATCGATCGATGTAACGGCACTGAGAAGAACTGATTTGTTTTGGCTGGTTTCTTCGGTATTACTCTCTTGTGGAGGCAGACTGACAGTTGGCAATTTTGATCCCAAGTCGGATTTGGACCCCCGCAACTGCGCGCCCACTTTCTTGGGTTCCCGCTATCGCTATAGCCGAAATCAAGACAAAACGCGTTGAAGGGTATTTGCGGCTCGAAATCAAGCTTCGGTCGAAACAGGCTTCACATCAACTATATCGAATACGAACCGTGAAAATCGAAATTTGGGGAATCGATTCGACAAGGTCGATCGTGCATTTGCTTAAACATTATACCCTCTTTCTCTGGTTTTCCGATTTCTTCCTCTTTACAGTTCTCCAGGATTTTCGTTCGAATTCTCTTTTTGGAGTCGCGATTCGACGAACACCCTCGATGTCCATCGGATGGAAGTTCAAGAAGAAGAAGATGAGATTTGACAGACTGCTGAATGGGTGTTCGGTTTGGGACAACGAACTGACTGGATTTTGATCGATATGGAAGCGGTCCGAAAGACGAACGAACGAACGAACGGGCGGGCGAGCGCGCAAGACAACATTGTCTCAAGCTGAAAATTCTATTATACGCACACGTGTGGGCGGGCAGGCGGGATTCGGACGCTTTGACGAAGATCCAAAGATTTGTGAAAGAGTTCGTGAGTCACTGGACCTCTTATCTTCTTT
The DNA here is from genome assembly GCA_021527715.1 of Neoseiulus cucumeris. Lineage (NCBI taxonomy): Eukaryota > Metazoa > Arthropoda > Arachnida > Mesostigmata > Phytoseiidae > Neoseiulus > Neoseiulus cucumeris. The sequence continues at coordinate 911,728 of JAJSRV010000041.1, read as the reverse complement.
GGAGCGGTCATCGGGACATCAAGCGCAGTCAGAAACGGCGACAACGGCGCGGCGTCGTCCCCCTTCGCGATGATTGACAGTTTTCTTCTTCCCTCAGTGCTTCCGACTTCGTTCCTCGAGCTTTTGCCGAAAGAAAAGACAAGGTCTGGACTTGCCCAAGTGACTGATGTGGAACATTCAGCTCCTCACTGGATTTCGAAATTCCGAGTTTTCCAAACTCTGTCATCACCAAACCCCGGTCATCGGTAAACGCCGGGCAGGGACAATCGTCTCTGCAGTTTTGTTTCAGGACCACCAAGTGGTGGGGCACCAAGAGCACTTGTAGTCCGAGCCGAACTTCCAGCTGGACTGCGAAGCAAATGGGGCCGCACCTATCAGTCAGTCAGTTAGTCGTTCATCAAAGCGAGCAACTTCTCGCGTGAGCTCGTGTGCCTATTGGAAGTCTGGACCGCCATCGAATGCAATCTGTGTTCGTTCGGCGAACGTATGCACGTTTGCATAAGATCGAACTAATGACCGAAAGATCCAATTGGCACTTGCGGGCTCAGCAATCTCCGACGACGAGAAGATGGTTTCTCGTCACGATAGAAGTCTTACCGACCACGCAGTGCCAATACACAAAGATTCCGCCGGAATGTTTTCTCGGCGCGAACCACAAAGAGCCATCTCGATACGAAGGTGGTTTTCGTGGATCGAGAACTGAAAGTCGAATCGCTCCAAAAGCAGAGTCTGTGTGATCTTTGATGGAAAGAAATGTAAATCGTCATTGGCGACAAAAGCGAGACAGTCTCTTCCTTTGAAATCACCCTTTTCGTCTTGTTTCCTGTTATTTGTCGCTCCCGTTCCGATTTCAAATATGGAATCGGTTCTCTGAGGGATTTTCCCCCGAGTTTGCCATAAACAGCGCGGCATGACCGGCGAGAACCGCCAAAACCCGTGACTCAGCTCGCGGTTCGAGCTTCATGACGTACTAGAGCACTCACCGGATCAGGAGCATTGAGGTATCCAGAGCAACGAGGAGTTATCCAAACAAAGAGAGCACTGAAGTCACTTTTGATTGGCGGGCAGATTTTCCCTCTGAAGCAAAGTTTGTCAGTTCACGAACGAATGAATTCACAAAAGAAATGAAACACCGGTATCCGATAGTCACGACGAATGTTCTCACTGGCAGGTTAGAGTCTGTCAATCTCGGGAGCACAAAAGAAGTGTCACACGTGCTCTTCTAACTCCTCGTCCTTGCCGGGCAGATGATTCGCCCAACTTTCGTTGGACTTCTTTCTGGTTTAGCTGCTTTGCCGTTGCGGATCGCACGCCGTCGTCGACAGTTCCACCGTCGGCTAACGCTGAGCACTTCTGATGCGTCGGCCTTACGGACAGCGATACGCGCGCGCTCCGCTTGTGGAGAGGAGAGTTTTGAGAGAAGGAATGACTCAGTCCGGCAGACAGCTAGAAGAGCCCACAGAACCCACGAACTATTCACGGTGGGGTGGCGAGCAGGTGACCAGGTATGCGTTCGTGCTGCCACATACACAGGTTGTGCGTCAGGTACGCAGTCAAGGTTCCGACTTCGAGCCTTAGCGACGTCGCTCAGGGATTTAAGTTGTCGTCGGATCCGGAAGCCGGTTCTTCAGAAGATCTGTGAAGGTCTTATGAGCCTGACGTCAGGTGGGGTCGAACGAATCGTTCTTCGTATCCGTCAAAAAGTCTGCTGTGAACAAATATCGGAGAAGAAGCCATGCTACAAAAAAAAAAACGGAAACACAAATGAAACGAGTCGACTTGGATCGAGATGTTAAACATTTGGAGTGAGAAATTGTGAAGACGAGGAGACAACGATCCCAAAGCGGACTGTTATCAGAAAGAGACATCTGCGGCATTTGCTCATCGATTCGTACTGTGCTGTCCACCAAAAAAATATTGAAAACATCACAATTCTAGTTCAAAATGGAACCTGAACTAAAATTGTGAATTCTTTGTTGATTTCAAGCGCCGAGAGCCAAGGATTCCGAGTTCAAAGATGGCTTCGCGTATGACGAACCTTCCGTATGAAGGACCTCGCATATTCAGAAATTTTCGTACGCGAGGATCTTTATACGTGTGGTTCTCATTGCGTGAAATTCTTGATACGAAAGGTTCTGCTTGCGCACCGTTCCAAGTCCGCGCGACTCTAGGGTGATACGAACTTTACGGAATAGAATCGACAGGAACTACATCATCATAATAATTCGTTCCTTGGAGGTTTCTCCAGCTATCCCCCAGATTTGAGAAATCCAAGCCGACGAAACGGTCGAGTGGTGTTCCAAAAGCTCTGTTTTGCGTTTGCAGGCTTAATTCCCGCGGTCTCCGATGTGCTTTGCCCACCACCGGATCTCATTTCATTTTTCGAAAGGGTATTCAGGCATCAGTCATCGTCATATCCTCGAATTTAGACATTCATCGAATTGTACTCGATGGACAATATATTATCAGTTATCAGTCATTGTCCCGTTGGTTGATAATGCCTGAATCCGCAAGCTCTTCTGATCATGATTCAATTCATCGTAAGAGTGAGCACCGGTGTGGACAGCCTGGAACACGCACCGGCGGAGTGCGACTCCTTCGAGTACATATAATGGACAGGAGTGGAGATAATCTGTCGGCAGACAGCTCCATCCGGAAGACACGATGGCGAGCGAGAAGAGCTGGGACGCGATTTAGGGGTACACGGCGAGCGTACTTGGCGCTAAAGGTACAGCCGAACTCGCGCGAAGGAGGAGACAAGAGGGACAGATGGAAATTGTGGGAGACCGGGACTTACGGGAGCACTCCCGACCGCTTCCCGGAAGGACGGTCGTCCTACTGAAGCGAATGTCTTGGCTGAGGGAAATCTCGAATCGCCACTGATTGTATGGCTTTGCAGGGTTGAATATTGCAACAAGTAATCGAAATCAGGGTGAAGTAGAATTTCCGTTGATTTCCAATTCAGTCCGGAATGAAACTTTCTGCTTCTTAGGAAAACTGTCTTCCCATCTTATTCGCGAGCCCCTCGCACGTTCAGCATGAACTGAAAGAGAAACTCTTCCGAGAGTCTTGATTGAGCAAGTGTTGATTCTGCTAAAACGAGGGACTTCAAATCGCATCAGCAATCTGAATGTGAGGTTATGGAAGGACTCAGCGATCCGCACTTTCCATGAAAGACATTGAATATGCACTTCTGAGTTGAGAGATTCTCGGTACGGAGACTCCATGATCTCCCCGCCACTGCGATAGTGAGACTGCGGACCAGAATTCCGACGGTTGTGCGTCGAAGAGTCCCGAGCTGAGCGAAGCGCAGAAGACGGTCGATACACTTGAAGTTTTCGCTGCAATTTGTTTTCCGTTCCTTCGATCGAGTTTCCTTACTTTGAACAGCGGAATGAAACGCGATTAAACTTCGATGCGATCATCGAATTCCAGTGATCGTCTCCTCCTGATACGATCAAAGGCGAAAAACACCGAACTTATGAGCAATTTCGATTGTCATCTTTCAATATTTCGCCGCTCCCCCTGCAAATGTCTCGTATCGTAAGCAACTCCGGCCGCGTCAAAAATCAAAAGCTCGTGGAATCAGCAGACAGTCTAAACGACCGAGAGAAGAAAATGTTGAGTGAGAATCAGAAAAAGCGCAGATATAAATTTTGTTATAAGGCGCGGCTGGATTCTCGCTCCTCGCCGGCTCGGATTGGTAGCTCTACCGAATTAAGCTCGACTCGGCAGCGGTTTGGGTGGCCACCGCCACGATCGTCGAACATACATTTAAGGGCGTTGTCTCTCTCGGTCTCTCGCTACCTTAGGGAGGATCGGAGCACGTGGGGTAAAATGTGCCGGACCTCAAATTGAGTCACACTGGCTCAATGTCTGCACATGAATCACATATTATGGCTGCCACACAATCGTCATTGATGTGTTCCACGGATCTGTCTTCGACAAACCTGCGCGATCGACTGTCGTCGGACCACCGAAGTTCGGGCAGAATACCAAAGTCCGCGCAAAAGTCCGAAGCTTCATCAAGTTCTGCGTGCTTGAATGGAACATCGGCTCATGAATGCAGGGTGTGGACATATTTGAAAAGGGCGCGAAAACAGTGGAAGAAAAACCGATTGTCAAACACCTGCGGTTGGTTGGCCCGACTAGAGCTATTCAGTCGTGCTGAAATATTCGGGGTTGAAGCGAAAGAGTTCCAGCCTAGAACAGCAAGTTGGAAGAAAGGGGGAGGGGATGAGAATTCAAGTCGGTAGAATCAGAAAAGTATTCAAAAACTGGCCGGAGAAAAACTCAACGCGTCGACATGTTCGCTGGGAGGCGCCATTGCTTCAAATGCAAAGTCTTCAGGCTCGAAATCCTTCTTCCCTTACCCTTATTCTCCCTGTCTGGAAGGGACGAGGGAAGCTCGGCAGATCGTGATCGCAATTTCAGAGAGGAGAAACGTTTTCGTTTCGGTTTGAGAGCCTGCGCTCCATGCACTTTTTTCGGGTTCATATTGTAAATCTACAAAAGGAAGACTTAGGCACGGTTCATGTGTTCGAGATTCAGCCGTTTTGATCTAAATCTTCAGCATTTTCTGTAGCGCTCTCAAAGCACAAGAATATCCCCTTCGGCTGACGCGGGATATCTGATATTGGATGATGCTCCGCTGTTTTCGGAATTCGTTCGATTCGACATTGCGTTCAATTAATGATCTGTGGGCTTCATTTGAGGAAAGCTCCTCTAGCGGTGAGTCCGCCCGCTCGCAAAAACTGTGGTGAAGCTCACGTGGGTCGTGAAGATCAATAGGTCACCTCAGCCGGCAATCCGGAACAATTGCGAAATTCCTCTGTATCCTTTTGTTCTGGTAACCTTTGCGCTGCATGTTATGCTTGGCGTCCAGAAAGTAGAAAATATCTTTGAATTCACAGGGTGGTCTCGATTACGTCAAAAGCGGGCGGTGGGACTGACCGGCAGCATTTCCTTGTCGCGGCGGCGGCGGCGGCGTGCTTTGCGGTGGCGTATTCTAAGGTGTGGACAGAACACAGTCTACTGAAACGTGTGCATGAAAAGATAGATAGGACGAAAGTGAGCGAGGGCAGCCGCTCAATGAGCTGGAGCAGCAAACCGTTCACTGATGAAAAATTGCCTTCACCAGGGTGAGGCGCGGTCGCGAGCCCGTGCGCTGTTGATATGTACAAGTTCAATTCTGCTTACGGGGGGCCTCGCATAGTGAAAAAAAAATTCATATCGCAGATGCGGCAGCACGCGGCAACTTTTCAAACCAATTTGTAGCCGTCTCTTCCTTTCATCCTCCTTGCCACGAGATGATAACACGCAGTGTTGCTTCGAGGCAAGATGTTATCTGGGAAGAGAGAAGAAAGATCAGGCACAATTTTGAAGCGCCGAACACAGCTGAAATATGACCGCGAAAAGAAGAATCGAAGATGAATCAAAGAAGAACGCGACAGAATCGAAGTTCTGATGGCGGCGGCTGCTGAAATTTCGATGAAAAATGTCGGAATTTCCGTGTTCCACCGATGATAACTCTTGGAAATCGACGACTTTTCAAATTGCGCCGGTTCGCACGAGGATAGAGTGCTGCCCCATTTGTGATTCATTATCTAATTATAGCGGTGAATTAAGTTGAGTTATTTTCCAGATGCTTCGGCTGCTCCGCAGAAGAACACGAGAACGAAGAAGTCTTCTGTTCAGAGACGCGCTGCAATCATTCTTCGATCGTGTTCTAGTTGACTACTGAATTCCTCAAAGGTACTTCACTTCTCATTGGAGACTCGGTTTGTTTCGTTGCTTCTAGTTTCCCACGGAATGTCTCGATGATTTTTCACGTGCGCTTGCTCTTGATTTCATCATCGCGTCGAACAATTATCTCATGACTCGTAAACGAATTTGAATCAACCAGACGGATTCGATAATTGTCGATTATCGGAGCCTAGGCTATCAGGCTGATGATTTGTTCTGAAATCGATTCAGGGAGATCTCGTATACACCGGTCGCTTAAGCACAAAAATCGATAAGGCTCCATTCATCTGCACACATCTCCACTGGGAGCGGAAAGTTCCGACTCGATTTCCTCGAGAAACTTGAAACGAAGGCCGGGAGAGCCGGGGGCTCAGGCACTATTCATCAATCACCATCGACCCGATCAATTCATCCAATCATCATCAATTCATGTATCAACTCATCAAGGAACGAGTGGACGCACGAATCGACAGAGAGTGCTCATTCTCTCAAATAGAGCGCTCAGGGCTTCAGTTTAGACATCATTTTCCGTTCCGGGAGAACGGAAATTCGATTTTTCGTTCCGAGAGAACGGAAATTCGAATTTCGGTACCGAGAGTGCTGAAATTCAGCTTTCAGTACTAACCTGATAATTTCCTTGCCTCCGCTGAGGCAAAATATTGAGCGATTAACGATTATTCGATGGTTAATCGGCGCAAACTAGGAGTGTATGGACTCGTGTTGCGTGCTACCGAGAGTGCGCAGCATTAACTTAATCTAGAGTATTTGGGGGTCCCGGGGAGGTGCTAGGCAGAAGTGGTGGCTGCTAAGAAAACATCAGGAGCTTAAAATTTCGAGATCTCAAGAGCAGAGGTAGTGAATCAGAGATTCCAACGTTAGACTACTAATTCTGTCGGTCAGAACTCATTTCCCACTAAATTCCAGTCAGGAGCATTAAAGCAAAGTCTCAGTTTCTCACATTTCTCAATATTGTGCATCAAAGTTTCTGGCGGTGGATCCGTTCTGCTTGTCTCAAGGCTCCATAAAATATTTTGCCTCAGCGGAGGCAAGGAGATTCTCAGGTTAGTATGGACTCGAGGAAGTTGGGGTCGTTGGCGTTCAGGTTCAGGTATTTCCTTACTGCCCTTACGGTGCGCTTCCCTTCTGGTATCCGAACTGGTATTCTTCTCAGAACGACAGACAGCGCCACCGTGGTACTGAAAGCTGAATTTCCGCACTCTCGGTACCGAAATTCGAATTTCCGTTCTCTCGGAACGGAAAATCGAATTTCCGTACCCGTGCCACGGAAAATGATGTCTACTTCAGTTATTGTCTATCATCAATTCATCTATTTCCATGAATTGATGCGAGGTGAAAAGTCATTGATTCTTAGGGACCCTCTGATATCATGTTTCACAGCTTCGATCATCATCATAGCTCTTTGATATAATATTTCTCTCTCCTGGAACTTCTCGATGGCCCGCTCAACTTTTTCCAAATCAACTCCACCCTCGGTTAGCGATCTCTATTGGACGTCAACTTTGCGAATTCTCCGGAATTCGATCTCGCAATTCATGCTGAGCATTCTATTACAAAATAAAATGGATCATTGTGGAAAATGGTTTGTATAGTATAAGGGTTAAGATGCTCTTCCTAGGTTCCGACGATTCTCATTCAAAACTGTAGTCCGAGAAG